>JAASAY010000589.1:0-23136 GCA_014822085.1 Fusarium stilboides
CCTCCCAAAACATTCTCGATGCTGTCACTGCAGTCGCAACATTTAAAGCCCGCAATGGAAAGATTGATGCCGCCCTTCCCATCTACCTCTCCCTCCTCAAGGCCCGCCGCTACCTCTCCAATGACCCTCCCCCAGCCGCTTATGTTAAGCCAAAGGCCCCCTCTGGCTTCAGCAAAGTGCTCGAAAACTTCTCGCAGGCGGACTACCCGTCTCCTCCGCCAGACGGCACCCAGCCTCCATGGCGCAGCCCCTATGAACGCTGCCAGGAGGCTTCTCTAAGCCTATGGATCGGCGAGATCCTCTTTGCCACATCATCCAAGGACGATGGCCTCTCCTGGACGCGTGAAAGCGTCGACGTCGCGGAAGAGCAGTTGCGTAACATGGATCTCATAACCGCGGGCAAGACTGCTAAGAAGACCTGTCGCGAGTGCTTAGGCGCAGGCCTCAACAACTGGGGTAAGATGGTCGCCAAGCTTGCCAAAGAGGAGGAGCAGAACCGTGAGAAGGCTTCCACGCAATCAAGTGTCTTTTCCTTCTGGAGCGGTTCCGCGCCGAATGCTGAGGACCGATGGACCACAGAGGATGCCGTGGTCAAGGAACGTGTGCGGAGGACAAGGGAGTTGACCGAGGATCTAACGCCAACAGGACCAAATTTGGCTTCGCTGTTCAAGGCGTAAAATGATGTAAAAAAAAGAAAAAAGAAAAAACGATGTAATATGGGCATATGCTAGGAGTGAAACTCTCGGCGCTGTTAAAGGTTGTGCCGTGTATCTTATTTGGCTACCGCTCGAGGCTCGAAATTGACTCTAGTCTATTTCTAATGAACAAGATATCCCCTTCCATTTTCTCTACTGGTAACGTGCTTCTGACGTTCTTCACCAATCCTCACCCTCGCGCCAGTCGGCCTTGCCCAAGTTTTTGGGGAGTTTCACTCCCTCGTCCTCATCTGAATCCGAGTCTGAATCAGGTGCTAGGCCAGTCTCCTCAAACTTCTTCCAACGTCTGAGCTGCTTGATCTGTTCCTTCATCATATCAGCATTCTCCATTGTGACCCCGGGCTTGTTCTCTTCGGGCAACTCGCTCCAGTGCTCATCCGTGATATCGGTTGGGCGTCGCTCTGCAACAGCCATTTCTGGATTGACAAAGTCAGGAGTGAGGGCAATTTCCTGCAGGTAGGCAAGTGCCGGCTCGAGGGCCTTGATGAGAATGAGCTCAGTGTAGTGTGGTTCTCCGCCAGAGAGACATGGGCAGCCCAGGGGGTCGATCAAGAGGGATGGGTTTCCTCCTGGCATGGCCAGGGGAGTGTTGAGAGCCTCCTCGGAAATGATATAGCCGCGAGTGCGCTGTATTTAGTGAGCGATGGAATGCATAGCGGTGGTAGAAAAGAACCCTACCTTGGCTAGAAAGGCTTTAAACTCTGCATTGGTGAGCTTGTCCGCCAGGAAGACAGTTCCCATGAGGAGGATGCCGCCCAGACGATGACCCCATTGGGCCCAGTTCACTTGGTTTTCGAAAAACTTCAAAGCCTCCTCACAGCTTTGTCCAATAGCAATGACATCGATTTTGGCACTCTTGTTCACATCGAGAACCTTGTTGAACACAGTCGCCATGTGCGCAAGAGGAGTCTCGCTTCCAGGAATTTCGTTCAGCTCCTTGATGTATCGCCGTCCAGTATGCACCAGACTTGGCAGCGGAACATCCGCAGCGCCTTCGATCGTGAGGGCTCGTTTACCTTCAGGCCACCAGTATCGTTGGCTCATGTTGGCGAGCACCACGCATGGAGGCTCCAAGTCATCGGCCGAGGCGGTCTGCTTAGCCAATTCCTGGACGACAGAGATCATGCTGCCCTTGACAAGGCCACCAGGGCCATTGGCAATTCGACCAGCGAGAAATCCCAGGTCGTGGGTAGGCTCGCCAAAGATGACAACGATGCGTGCAGTCTTGGCGATGTTGGGTTTGACAAAGATGGGGCAGTGATTCTCATTCTCCGGCAGCAGTTTAAACTTCTGGAGGCCTTCCTTTTCCAGGCGATCATGGATGATGGTTTCCAAAGCACCTTATCAAGGTTGATTAGTGTATGTCACTGGCTTTAAGAAGTTTTAGGCCAGTTTACCGTTGAACTGGAAGCGCTGGCGCTCGTTGATGCGCGCGTTCTTGTTGGCAAAGAACTTGAAATAGCAATCCGGATTCTCGGTTGCGCGAACCTCGTCTTGATCATTCACAAAGTATCTACTCCAGGTCAGTAGTAAGCCACTAGAATATTAGGGTGACGAACCCAAGACCAGTGAGGTCATCTGGAAAGGAGACATCCTGAGGAAGACCTGACCAATGTCGGCGAAACATGGCGTCGGATGAGGAAGACTATTGTCAAGTCGAAGAATGATGCGAAGTTTGAAAGGAAGCGAATTTAGACGATTAAAAGGAAAGGGAGAAGCGCTGCAATTTCCGAGTGCTCGTGATTAAGTACCCTGAGAAGCGTTGGGGAGAAGCGTGGCAGCTGCAAGCAGCCGGCGGCGATATTGACCCAGCCAAACAGCACCTGTAAAGGAGTAAGGTAGTCTACGGTGGTTTGGCAGTACTCTGAAAAAAACTACATTTATTCGCAGTCTAATCATTTGACATGTTCTCTAACATCAGTATACAGTTTCTTCCAATGGATGTGAAGATAAAAACAGTATACAAACAAACCCAAAGCCTGTAGCTCTTCAGCGACACTCTTTCTTTATTGCCAGCTGTCTTCATATCCTAGTAAGGAGTAGAGATGGGATATCCGGTCATCAAGTCCCAAAAACGAACAAAGCCTACGTTTTATGACAAACGCCATCATAAATGCATTTCCTAGTTTCCCAAACGCCATGCCAATGAAGCATCATCACGCAAACAGATGTCAAAAACAAATCCCCAAGCTCATCACTGATTAGAGCTAGGCGTGTACCGGCTGCGGAAAGCCTGGCTAATGCTGAAGCGGCTTCCCGCTCCCCTATTCATATGGCTGGCCAATGCTTCCTCCAACGCGGATTGCGTAACGGAAGCGTCTGACACTGTGTGATTAGCAAACAATGCAAGACGGGAAGAAGAAGAAGAAGAAGAGGTAAGTTACCGTCAAGATCACTATAACTGCTACCCATACTGGGCGTTCCATCGCTGCCTTCGCGAGAATAACCCCTGCTCTTGCTGCCTGGGCTACGAAGTTCTGCAGTTCGGCGAGGTGAAAGGGGCCCAGGTGTCCGCTGTTCAGCTGACTTTTCTGGCTTTTGTATCATCGCAGCAGAGCTGGCTGAAGAGTCTGATGTATTAGACTGATGAATGGCGTGCTTTCCATGAGTCTTATGATGTCGTTTGCTAGAGCTTCGTCCATCTCCCCTTAGCGTTGAGCCGAGGTCCTGAGCCGAAGTCTGGTTGGAAGGAGATGTATAGGGTTGAAAAGCAGGCTCTGATTCGTCGTCGTCATCATCCTCGTATTGTCCACCATCAGGCTGCTGAAATCGAGGAGGTCGGCGAATGATGCGAGATTGAGCGGGGCTAGACTCATCCTCCGACGATGTTGGTGAACTATCATCTGCTGGACCCGGTGAAGGGCTTCGTTCGTCCGGTGATGGTTCCGGCTGTGCTACTTGCTCGGAAGACTTGGCGGGAACAGATGAAATCGGCAACGATGAAAGACGGCGTCGTTCCCCGGTTCGTGATGCTATTCCCACACCTGGCCGAGGGGAAGCTGAGCCGCCTGCCATATCCCTCAGCACTGTCGTATTTGTTGATGGGTTACGCGAGACGACCGGCCGTATCGATGCGTTAAGAGGAGTGCCTGTGCCACTTCCAGCCTCGTTGCGCGGCATAGGTGAGTCCCGTCGAATGGAAAGAGCGGAATGCGCTCGTTGATGACCGGGTCCGGCGGAGTCGCCGCCTGGAATGGGCGACGGAGCTGTCGAGCCCCGAACAGCAGCGGTTGCCTTTCGGACTTGGGCGCGGACCTGTGAGGCATGTCGTTCGGTGAGGTATGCGACCTGTTGGAGGAGGAAGTCAACGGGAACTTCAAAGCGATCGGCGCTGCATCTCAGATGAGTATCGACTGCACGGTATTTGTGATAGAAGATCGACACCTACACTTCGTCCCCTAGTTCAGGTTAGCTCCAATAGATATTCCAGAATCAGGGGTTGTCTCTTACAATCAATCTGCTTTTTCGCAGCCCCAGAAAGAATCTTCCATAGAGCTTCGTCTTTGACGGAGTCCCAGTTCACCTGTCATGCTTTAAGTTAGCCTTCCCATGACTACTCCGATACGCGCATGATGGCTTAGAGCTGGGGGAACTAGATCCCATACCGGTGGAGGGTCGACAAAGTCACCGCGGGGCATAGGCACCCGGACAAAGACGGTGTATGTCGGTTCGGCCATGGTCCGTCGATGGCTACTCAGTGATTGAGTAGATGAAGAAAGAGGAAAGAAGCAGGCAACCAAGAGGAAGCTCTTGGTACTTCGAGAGCTGTTGCAAGGGTTCCGGGGTCGGCTTATCGATAAGCTAGCAGCCGCATTGTGGGGGGATGACCCACTACCAAGTTAATGTAAATCCACTAAAGCTTGGGTTGAGTTACAGTGGAGTTGAGGTTAACTACTTTCATCACACACTCACCAAGTTCCATCATTAAATGTGTGTTTCTTTGCCTATTCTGGTCAAGAACTTACAAATGAAGTAGTTTGTTCTTCTGTCTAGCTATTCTCTGGCAGTCTGACTATGGGATATCCTTACTCTGGAGCTACATTGCCATTCTCAACTCTCACACCTAGGTAGGTAAGGTAATGCATCATGTATGTACATGGAACTCAGTTCAACGACACAGATCCTAAGATTCAAACCCCATTTTCCTGCTTTCTAGATCGCATTAACAACTATTATAATTCTCTGGACTCTCTAGCAAGCGTTTAATAACCTAAGTTAGCTACGAAATAAGCTATCAAGACTGATAGTCTCACGTTCGATCATATGAATCACAGTCTCCTCGAAGGCATCCATGCTTGATCACTCCTTTTCTCTCCTCTACTTTTACTTCGCCCCGTCTTGTGATACTGGTCCATATATGCTTCTTCTACTCTGATGCCCATGTCGTATCATGACATACCTTCACTCGTCCACTGCTTGGCCAATCCCACTTGTACACCCATCAAGTGATTGGGCTGAGATTTCTTTCAGCTTGCCGTTTCTCATGGGTCAATTCTAAACCCTGCTAAACTTCATTATCTTTGGATTTTCTATGGGTACCTGCGTATGGGGTATGACAATATCCGTTGGGCCGAACAAGTTCCCGCATTATCCTCCCTCACACTACAAACATAGTTCCCGTCATCCAAGATTCTACTCCTCCATGCTTGTCTCGCAGTCGCTTGACAAGTCATCTCCTTCAGAGCTAGCAGCCTTTTCCCGTCGCATAGCCTTCTCCCACAGGCTGTCTAGATTATAGCACTTGACCATCACCCGCTTCTGCTCCTCAAACCGTTGCTTAGCAGCTTCGAAGCCTCTGTCTCCGTCCCTCAGTCTGGCTGCCTCGAGCTCTTGCTTCATTTCTCGATTCCAGAGTCGAAGTCGATCAATTCGATCCACCGTGCGTAGGCGCTTGGCCTGGTAGTGGAATTGGGTATCCCGGGCCTTGAGAATCTTGTTGCTGATGTTCACTCTTGCAACCAGCCTCCGGACGTCCCTGGCCACCTGGTCACGGTAGGCTTTGAGAGCTCCCAAGTCATCTCCTGGTGGCTTTGGTATAAAGTTGACCAATTTCAGGATGGTATCGAGTTCATGGATGGCCATGCCATAAGCCAGGCTGACTTGGTTTTCGGTCTCCTCCATGGTCGTGTGGTTCTCACCGGCCTTGACAACGGACGGGTCGAAGTTAGACATGGTGAATCGGTTAAGTCGAGATGATGACTGCAAAACTTGGTGAAAAATGAATATGGATGGTGATGCTAAGTCGATACGATGTGTTTCACGAACTTGGTAGGCTATTCCTTGGGCAAATCCATCTACATCGAGTTGGGTTTACTTTTATACCATCATTCCCACTTCCTTCTTCTATGAATCAGCCATCATATTCCCGTATGTGTGTCACTTGCTTGTGTTCCCTGGTCATTGGGTCGTGATTTACCGCCAAGTGTTAGTTGACTGTTAATAGCAGCTCGGTGCCACCTCAATCAGGACAGATATCAGGATGGTTTTCAATACGATTAACGAGTCCAGGTATACTGTAACTCTGCTGGTAAGAAACCCTAGATAGTAAGAGATATGGCTCTGCGTACTGATAAAATGACAAGACGCTGAGTTCCGATTAAGCGAATGTGAACACATACAAGAAACGCCAATAAGCCACACCTTATGAAAAACAGGAACATAGCATATAAGGAACTTGGGTATTGTACCAAACTTGACTCTGGTTCAGTATAGTGTCCGTGGCTTCATAAATTTGTTAAATAGCTATGTGGTGTATGAGATATCGCATTCAGCTATAGGGTAAATCTTTTGACACAGACAGCATTGAAACGGGGTGTCCTTCTATAGACCTAGCCATAACACTCTAGTAGAAAACGATAAGCATACCAAAAGTTCATAGTTATACATCTTTTGCGTATTAATGACGTCTATTGAGAGTTCTGGGTGGTAGACTGTCGAATATCTTGAGGCTGACAATTGGGCCAGACACAACTCATCTTACTTATCTTGGCTGTACGGATAGATAACAGCTATTCGTACCTGTCACTGACAGATAAGTACCTAGGTCCTCGTAGTACTTGACCAACCCCGAGGCCCGAGGTCGAAAGCAGTCTAAACGACTCATAAAACATGGGATTGATAATGCTTGACTCGCCAAGATCTTCCAAAGCCAATGTAAAGGGAATGTCGCAAGGACTAACCCCCCCTTGACCTTACCCAAGGCGGAAAGGGCGCTAAAGATCAGCTGTCCCCAAGCGCTGAAATGCCCCGCGACTGCCATGACGACCCCGCTGAACTGTCTTTGCCTCACCTTCTTCGCTTCCATTCGCTTGGGATCTAAAAGTCGGGAAGCTTCCTAAAGCTAGCGAGTGATTAATCACCTTTGGGCTCCGCATAACAACTCACATGTTATCTTACCCGTTGCATCTCTTTCGCTCACCTCCACTCCCTCATTTATAGCATCGCGACAACGAGCAACAGCTGCGACCAGACTGGGACTCACGAGAGCTACCTCATAGCTCTTACATCATCAGCTACGTATCACGATACGGTAGATTGTGCATACTGTACAATACAATCCACAGCTACACATAGCTAGAGCCCTCTCCACCAAAGGCGTAGATCTGAGTTACTTTCCACTCAGCTGACGACGACAACAATACCACGACGGAACATACGACCTTTGCCCGTACATAGCATACCTCATAAATCGGAATCAAACATCATCATGGTAGCTTCGGAGCTCACGGCGTCTGCGAGGGCTATGCGCTCTACCTCTACGCCTGTCAGTGGCGATGAGTCGAGTTTGTCTAAGCCCCTCGCAGCTTTACAAAACCGTGCGGCGGAAAGTCTGAGCCCTTACATTAAGAGCCATGCCAAGAGCTTGGTCTCATGGCAGTTGCTAGACGACGATGCCGTTGAGCGCGCACGCAAAGAGAACAAACTCATCTTCCTCCACATTGGCTACAAGGCATGCCACTGTAAGTCGCATAAGCGCCTGCTGCTTCAGCTTTACCACTTGCATGATTGCTAACACTCCAAGTTTGTCGCCTTATGTCGCTGGAAACTTTTTCTAACCCTGATGCCGCCGCTGTCATAAATCAGTCCTTTGTACCAGTCATCGTCGACCGAGAAGAGCGCCCCGACCTCGATGCCATCTACATGAACTACGTCCAAGCTGTGAGCAACGTTGGTGGATGGCCCCTGAACGTGTTTCTCACGCCAAACCTGGAGCCTGTATTTGGTGGTACCTACTGGTTCGGACCTGCGGGGCGACGTCATCTGAATGATGACAGTACCGACGAGGTCCTCGACTCCCTTACTATTTTCAAGAAACTTCGGGATGTCTGGAGCGACCAGGAAGCCCGATGTCGAAAGGAGGCGACCGAGGTGGTTGGCCAGCTTAAGGAGTTCGCAGCTGAGGGCACTTTGGGCACAAGAAGTATTTCGGCACCTTCAGCGTTGGGCCCAGCCGGTTGGGGTGCACCAGCACCCAGCCATACGAGTGTTGTCCAGGAAAAGGGCACTGCGGTTTCCGAGGAGCTGGACTTGGATCAGCTAGAGGAGGCATACACTCATATTGCTGGCACTTTCGATCCTGTCTTTGGAGGCTTTGGTTTGGCACCCAAGTTCCTGACACCACCAAAATTGGCGTTTTTGTTGGGACTTTTGAAGTCACCTGGAGCTGTTCAAGATGTTGTTGGAGAAGCTGAATGCAAGCATGCTACAGAAATCGCCCTGGATACGCTGCGCCACATCCGTGATGGAGCGCTACATGATCATATTGGAGGTACTGGCTTCTCACGGTGCTCTGTGACAGCAGACTGGAGCATCCCTAATTTTGAGAAGCTTGTGACTGACAATGCCCAACTACTCTCCCTCTATCTTGACGCATGGAAGGCAAGTGGCGGAAGTGAGCAGAGTGAGTTCTTGGACGCCATCATCGAACTCGCTGAATATCTCACCACATCTCCGATTGCACTTCCCGAGGGCGGTTTTGCTTCAAGTGAAGCAGCCGATTCCTATTACAGACAAGGTGGAAAGGAAAAGCGTGAGGGCGCTTATTATGTGTGGACGCGGCGCGAGTTTGATTCAGTGCTCGATGAAATTGACAGCCACATCAGCCCTATTCTAGCTGCCTATTGGAACGTGAATGAGGATGGGAATATCGAAGAGGAAAACGACCCCAACGACGATTTCATTGATCAGAATATACTCAGAGTCAAGAGCACCATTGAGCAGCTCAGCGCTCACTTCAGCACGCCCGTGGACAAGATCCGAGAGTACATTGAAGTGGGAAAAGCCGCCCTGAGAAGAAGACGAGAACAAGAGCGTGTGCGACCCGACTTGGACGACAAGGTTGTGGTGGGATGGAATGGCCTTGTGATATCGGCCCTCTCCAAGGCAGCCTCGGCCCTGAAAGCGCTCAGACCAGAGCAAAGCTCCAAGTATAAGGGCGTCGCAGAGAGAGCCGCTGTCTTTATCAGAGAGAAGTTATGGGACGACAACGAAAAGGTCCTCTATAGGATATGGTCTGGAGGAAGAGGGAACGTTGCCTTTGCGGATGACTATGCCTACCTGGCACAAGGCTTACTGGATCTTTTCGAATTAACAGAAAACCAAGCTTACCTCGAGTTGGCAGATATTCTGCAGCGTAAGTTATCCTTGCCTCCCTGTTTGCGTGCTATTTCGCTGACTGTTGTAGAAACTCAAATCTCATTGTTTTATGATGCCGACGGTGCTTTTTTCACTACGCAAGTCAACAGCCCTCACACAATCCTCCGTCTTAAGGATGGCATGGACACATCGCTCCCGTCGACGAATGCCGTCAGCGTATCCAACCTCTTCCGTCTTGCTGACTTGCTATCGGATGAAGACCTTGCCGTCAAGGCGCGTCAAACGATCAATGCATTCGAGGTTGAGGTGGTACAACATCCCTGGCTGTTCCCTGGTTTGCTCGGAGGCGTCGTCACGGCAAGATTGGGCAGCCAAAAGCCAAAAGTGAATGTGTCGTATAAACCCGCAAGGTCGACGGCCTAAGCTGGGCTAAAATTAAAAAAGCGGTGATTGGGGCTGGTGTTCGGTGAGCTCAAGGCGTTCAAGGAAGGGGGCGATGATGAGAAGGATGTAAAGTTGGCGTGAGATGGGGAAAAGGAAAAGCTTTGGATACGTCACATGTACTTTCAACAATACCTTTAGAGCAATCTAAGTACCAATATGGTTGATAGAAGCACTTCTTTAGATACACAAGTTCAACATGAGATCAAGTTTATCATTTCAGGGGTATCTATTCTACATCGGCCACCGGCCCCTTCTCCCCAAAGATCCATTACACTCACTGAGCACATAGATTTTGACAAGTACCTAGAGTGTCTTGCGAAGAAAAGAAGCTGTCGTCTACAATTCTTTAGGTTGATCATTTACAATCGATTGACTCAAGACCGCGATGTATCCGCGGTGCCTTTGCGGTTCATCAAACCAGTAAAGAAACTCTGTAGCTGCTCGTTGTCAAAGTCCTTGGCCATATTGGCAGCAGGTGTATCAGTTTCCTCCTCTTCGTTATCAGGCGAGGATGTAAATGCATTGCGGTCCTATTCGCGTCAGTTGTCTCATACACTGAAATGGATTACGCCTGTAACTTACCTTGAGACGCTGCAGCATATCGTCGGCGTCGACCTGGATACCGCCCATATTGAACTGCACCGGACCAATGTGCTCGCTGATACTCTTCTCTTCATTCCCGTAGTCGAGGTGACGGGTATTACGGGCGATGGCGTTGTCGGTACCCTTTTCTGGCTGCTTAGCCTTGAAGGCCTCAAGAATTTTGAGTTGTTTCTCAAGGAAGTCTTGAGTATCATCACTCTCCACGGTAATCCACTTCTCGCCGTGCATCGCATTCTCAACAACCGCCAGACCGCCACTGTTAGGATCCCGACACCACGCCTCGTATCGCGCAATCGCGCTCTTCTGCTGCTGCTCCTCGGCCTCCGCCTCATCTATCTGGTCTGCGTTGTCGCTGAAGCGTGAGGGGCCGAGAGGAGCGCTGATATCGTCGGACCATGAGTTGGAGACCTGCTCGGTATCAAAGTTACCGCCGAGAACACGAATCTTGCCCCATGAATCCCAGTTGGTAGGAACGACAATCTTGTCGCGGTCGATGACGTTGTGCTTTAATGGGTGACGCTTGAGGAGAGAGGTGATTCCGAGCGTCGAGTGGATGAGGGAGGGTAGCTGAGAGGGTGCATTTTGTGAGGTGTAGATGAGAGAAGCGCCGTCTGGAGAATGTTAGCGGATGGGATGCGCGCGAGATATTGATCAAGTCAACATACGTCTCAGTAATACTGTTCGCAGATATTGCAACACCGTATCAAAATCCGGCTCTTTCCAGCCCTGGCTCTTTTCTAGGAACTCCATTTTTTGGGCCTGGTGGTGTTAGTACACTCATACAGGGTATGGCGAAGCAATCCTTACGTTTTGGCAGACCACACAGAGCGGCAGACCCAGAGGTTCCTCCCATTCTCCAGGTCCTAGAGGTAGCGAACTATCCCCATCACCACCAGTCGCTGTAGCTGAGGGAGTTCCATCGAGATTGGTTGCGGCGCCTCCTCGACCTCTTTCTTTCCAAGTAGACATGACGTCCTCCATGAGGGCATGTTGATCTGTATCAACCTTTTTGAGAACCTCTTGTATCACCTGAACCCACGTCCATATTTGCCGCAGCCACAGATGCGGCTGTGACCAGTCCAGTAGAATAATGAGGGAGGTGTTGGGAATCGTCTCAGGGGTAAGGAGGGGCGCAACGAGCGAAGCGAATTCGGCGGAAGGTTGGGAGAGGAAGTAAAGCGACACACGCGCAAGGGTATCTAGAGCTGTTAGTACACCGGTCTGAAGCTATGTTTGGCATGTATCTGCGAACCGTCTTGGTCGGCGTCGAGGACGTCGTAGTAGGTATAGCCCAGCGCAAAGTTATTGGCAATCGGTGGTATCTTAAGCCGGTCCGCATTGCGTCTTGACTCGGAGCTGGACAGAGATTCGAGAAAGTCTCTTTGATGTTCGGGAGTGCCACCTGAGTCCCCAAAGGCCATGGTCAGCTAATAGAGCTCTTTAGATAACTGTCGCTTGTCTTCATACCTAGGACAATGAGGTTCTTTTCCGGTAGTCGCTTGCCGCTTGCGACAGATTCCAGCATAGACGTCCAGAGATCCTTCTTTTGCTCGCCATCGCGACCCTCGGAATCCCCTGAACCCGTTGTATAAATGGATACCCTGTTGGTATTGGCCGCCATAATCGGGGATGTTAGCTCAGCGAGCTCGCTGGCAAACAGATTGTGGGATGGGTTCGCGGTATGCTAGATCATGGGTAGATTCTCTGGTCAAACCAGAGACCCGAAAGTTGTCGACAAGATCGGATTTATTCGACGTCGGAATAAAGGTACGCGTTTGGTGTTGTGTAGGTAATGTCAAAGGAGATTGATGGGCGTTTTAAGGTTGTCGTAGGGGCATCTTCACTCTGCATACAGTAGCGGTAAACGGACAAGTAATGCAGGCTTCAGAGCTCGATCGGAGGGTGTTTCAGTCGAAGTAAGTAACGTGGATGAACAGATGATAGTATCTCGCATCTAAGGTATCAACGTGCCTGGTGTTTTGTGGTACGTAGATATCGTCGACCGCCGTCCTTCATCAAAAAGCCCGAACGTGGCCAGGGTTGCCAGGTACCAATTCATTCCCCATTGGCACTTGGATAACATTGGAACGGGACCACCCCGTCGTTTTAGCGCTCGGTCCGGAAATTGTCCCGCCAAATTGGACCCGTGAAGAGTAATTGCACGCTGCAGCTTAGTGCACGGACTCACTAGAGCTTCAGTTATCGATTTACTCTGACGTTGGTTGCGATTTCAACATAACATACTTTTTCGACGTTCACGAAGCTGCGCAGGGAGCAGCTAAGCAAACATCATGAACAAAATACGTGCAATCCAGGCGCTCAACAAAAAGGAAATAGAAAACGGAATGTAAGGATTTGACAGCCCCTCCAACAGCACTACCAGAACACTGCTAACAGACGCGCTCAGCACTCCAGAAGGTTCCTGGCATACAGATTATCGCGACACTGCCTACGTCTACTTTGGCGGCCTACCCTACGAACTCTCCGAAGGCGATGTTATCACGATCTTCTCCCAGTTTGGAGAACCCGTTTTCCTCAAGTTGGCTCGTGACAAAGAAACCGGCAAATCGAAGGGCTTTGGCTGGCTCAAGTATGAAGATCAAAGAAGTTGCGACTTGGCGGTCGACAACCTAGGTGGAGCAGATATTGGTGGTCGCCTCATCAGTGTGGATCATGCTCGGTATAAGGCACGAGATGACGAAGACCCAGACGAGTTCAAGATCGGTTGGGAGGATATGGCTAAGCGGGAGGGACAAGCTCTGTCGGAAGAAGAGAGCAGTGAGGAGGAAGAGAAACGACCTATGCTACTCGAGGAGAGAGAACTCGCGCTTCTCATGCAGGACCACGATGACGACGACCCTATGAAGGGCTTCCTTATCGAGGAAAAGAAGAAAGAAGTCGAGGAGGCGCGGCGCAAAGCAGACAGGAAGGATCGCAAGCACAAGCACAGACACCACCGGTCACATCGATCAAGAAGAGATGGCAGCGAAGAGGACAGGCATCGCAGATCAAAACGAGACGAGACTCCTGTGGATCGGGAAGAGCGACATCGGGATAGGGACTCGCGCAAACACAGAGACAACGAAGATCGAGAGCGGAGACGGGACAGAGATAGGCGGAGGGATAGAAAAGATGATGAAGACGACCATGGACATGATCGGGATCGAAGACGGGATCGTGAGCGAGAGCACAGAAGAAATAAGGATGAGCATGAGGAGTCGCGACACAAGCGACGCAGAGAAGATGACCAGGAGGACAGGAAGCCAAGGAGGTGGAGTAGAAGTCGATCGCCACGACGGCGCGAGGATTAAAAGCATACCGCGATCTAATACATAATTACACTCGAACCAGAATGATTCTACTTATCCTAAACCCCTTAGAACGCCCATCCGGATTTGCCCAGCATTAACAGTCATGTCCCTTATCATCGTCAGCTTGCCTTGTAGCTTCGCTCTACTCACGTATTGCCCAAATATCGCTTCCAGCCTTCCCTCACGCAGTGTCGCTTGCCATCCTCACCGTCGACTATAACAAACTTCTCCCACCGTGCATCATGTCCAGCACCTATCACCACAAGACTGTCATCGCCTATCCATCCAATGACACCCTTTGGCGGCCGGGAAGTTCCTAGGACTGTACTTTCTGAAAAGGGAATACCTCCAATAGCGGCTTCATCTCCGGCCTCAAAGGGCGCTGAACTGAAGGAGTAGACGTCTGAAAAGACTCGCGGCATCAAGGGAATCTTGCTAAGAATGCCCCACTTTCCCGTGCCGTCACCAGGGTCGGATCCAGAAGTACCAAGGTGTTGGCTTCGGTTCATTGCCGGCTTGCGTGGATGAGGTACGTCGAAAACGTGAAGAGTTGACTTATCGGATGTGCAGGCGAGCATGGTGCCACAAGGTGAGAAGGCGAGAGAGAAGATGGTGGCGGGATCAATACCACGACGGAGCTCGGCGAGTCTCGCACAGTTGCTGGTGGAATAGACGCGGATTAAAGTACCCGTCTCGCTTGCGCTGGCTAGAAGTTCGCCGTCTGGACTCAACGCAATAGCCTTTAAAGCAGAAGAGTGCGCAGGAATGATACTAACGTTGCCTGTTGCCAGCTCGATAAGTTGTATCTGGCCGGCGGTTCGACCCGGGAAGGCGAGCTTCTTTTCTGAGAGACAGCAGAGACCCAGGAGATTGTCTGCGGTCTCATAGACATGAAGTAGATCTGGAGGTTTGGCGAAGGAGTAGACACGGACGCTGTTCTGTAGGACAACAGCGATACGCTCCCTACCTAGCTGGACACCACGAACTGCTGTCAGGGCTGTTATTTCTAGAGCGACTTTTCCCTTCATATCATCCCATATTATAGCCTGAGTCTTAGTTAGTGATGGAAATCCGTAGGTCTCGAGAATAACTTGCCTTGTTCATGGCAAACTTGGGTGACCTGCCGCCACCAACAAGAGCAAGGTAATTAGTCATGCCCATCATCTGGACAAGACCTATGCCGGCGTTGAAATCTGTAAGACTGTAAGTCTATAACTTCAGAATCCATCTTGAGTGAACATACCTCTCGAGGCCTTGAGAAGACATGACTTTGTATGAAAGACTAGGTAGGAAATGAATGTCAGTGAGACTATACCCACAAGACTGTAGCTGGTGGCTTACTGCATATGCCTGAGTCCAGCCCAACAGCAAAGCAACTCGCGTCGTTGTTGAAAGAGACTGACAGAACAGCCTCAGTGCTGGAAGCCTCGATCGGCGGCCGTACGTTCATGGTGATTTTGTGATATGTGTAAGGTACCGTATAGTGAGTGTCCCGGTTGAAGGGCCGAGAGGGGTAACGCCGAGGACGTGATGCTGTTGGACGACCAGGCTCAAATTATGGTAAGAATCGACGGGAAGATGTCAAAAAAGAAATATCATGAGTAGAAGGACATATCGAAACTCTTTTTGCGTGGAAAGTTTATGCGTTCAAGGTGAGTCCGTGTTGTTTGACGTCGCTTACAGCTCCACCTGTTTGCTACCCGTAATAGAGGGACTTGTATATTAGAGCGGGAGAGGGCGTTAGGCTGTCTTCCTGGTGAATACGACTTATCGTTCTATAAGAGAATGAAAGAAATATCTTATGGTGGTGAATTTCATATACAAAGACAGAGCATAAACAAGACAGTATCTTTGGTGTAAGAGGTACTCTTGTGTTTAACTTGTCGTTTCATCCACTGGCCAACTCAACTGGAAGCTGGACCGTGTCACGGGTACCTACTAGTCCATGCAGCCACATCTGCCACTTCATAGCGGCTTTTGTGGCTCAGCTCGAATTCACGTGATGAAACAAAGACAAGCTCTGATTGAAGCAAAAGCCACAGAAAGGCATGAGGGTCCCGCTAAGTGGTCCCTTGGACGGGAAAGCGGTCTGGCTTGACAGGGCGTCTAGGCGCGAGGTTAGGGGTGCTAGGGTGCTCCTGCTCCCTTCCCCTCTAGCACTGGCACTCTATTTGGGCACTTCCCCTGAATCTTAGAGCAGGAGCGATTGGCCAGGTGTGAAATTGCCCATGCCCCTTGAGCAGCCAAGTTCAACCCGACCCGTATCCTTCTCTCCTGGCTCCTAGCCTCCTTTAACATTTTCCCCTTGGTTTCCCCAAGTTTCCACTTCAACCACCGCAAAACCATACTCGATTTGAGCCGTTGCTCGACGTTGGTGTTTTTGATCTATTCCTACTGTTACCGCTCAGCTTCACCTCCAGCTTCATCTCGTCACCCCGAAACCGAACTTCAAAATGTCGTCCATGGGCGTACGTGCTATCTCCCTTCGGCCCCGTTATGTTGGATGCTCCGGCCGATAAAGCTACCGTTTCCGCATGATGCTTTGGTCCAAAACTCTCACGCGCCTGTCGCATAAATCTTACAGCTAGCTGACTCTTGCTCCCCCATAGAAGATGATCCGCCGAAAGAAGAATGTCAAGAAGGGTATTCAGTTTTGCTTGATGGTCTGCGGTGCTTCAGGCACTGGTACGTGGCCCCATACGAGACACGCCGCGACGACAGCTACAACGCCCTCGCCGCGGCCAAAATAGTACAACTAGCTCACATCAATCACACAGGTCGTACCACTTTTGTCAACACTCTCTGCGGAAAGAGCGTGCTCGAGCACAAGGAGTCTGACGACGCTAGCAGCGCGCACGTTGAGGATGGTGTCAAGATTAAGCCCATCACTGTCGGTACGTGCCTCAAACTGTCAGACAGCCCGGAAACACATTGCTGACTTAGGATTAGAGCTCGAGCTTGACGAGGAAGGTACCCGTATCTCCCTGACCATTGTCGATACCCCCGGTTTCGGTGACCAAATCGACAACGAGGCTAGGTAAGCTTGCATAGCAATTCCGCTTCTCATACCATTGCTAACCCCATGCTAGCTTCTCAGAGATTGTTGGCTACCTCGAGAGACAATACGATGACATTCTTGCCGAGGAGTCCCGTATCAAACGTAACCCCCGATTCAGAGACAACCGAGTGCATGCCATGCTCTACTTCATCACGCCTACTGGCCATGGGTATGTTTTCTTAGCTCCCGGGGTTCTCAATTTCAACTAACATTCATAGTCTCCGAGAACTCGATATCGAGCTCATGAAGCGCCTCGCCCCCCGTGTCAACGTTATTCCCGTCATTGGCCGCGCCGATTCCCTCACCCCCGCTGAGCTTGCCGAGTCCAAGAAGCTGGTTATGGAGGACATCGAGCACTACCGCATCCCCGTCTACAACTTCCCCTACGACATCGAGGAGGACGATGAGGACACTGTCGAGGAGAACGCCGAGCTCCGTGGTCTTATGCCTTTCGCTATTGTCGGTTCTGAGGAAGTTGTTGAGATTGGCGGCCGCAAGGTTCGCGCTCGTCACTACCCCTGGGGTGTTGTTGAGGTTGACAACCCTCGTCACTCCGACTTCCTCGCTATTCGATCTGCGCTGCTCCACAGCCACTTGGCTGATCTGAAGGAAATCACCCACGACTTCCTGTACGAGAACTACCGTACCGAGAAGCTGTCTAAGAGCGTCGAGGGTGCTTCCGGAAAGTGAGTTTTTAAACCAGAATCCTGTAAGATGTACACAGCTAACCCCATCTAGTGCCGACAGCTCAATGAACCCCGAGGACCTTGCCTCTCAGTCCGTCCGCCTCAAGGAGGAGCAACTTCGACGAGAGGAGGAGAAGCTGCGCGAAATAGAACTGAAGGTGCAGCGCGAGATCAACGAGAAGCGACAGGAGTTGTTGGCCCGCGAGTCCCAGCTCCGCGAGATCGAGGCCCGCATGCAACGAGAGGCCGCTTCTCAGAACACCGCTACGCCCGAGCCCAACGGCGACGAGCAGATCAACTAGACCTATCACTTCGCACACTGGGTCTTTCGCGGTGCTTCAAAAAATGCGACGTTGGACTATTGTCTATTGCTGGCGTTGGTTTTTCCTCTCCCACGACTAAAGAGAAAGATGAGAATATTCCCCCTGCTGCTGAACAATTGAGTTGTCGTTTTCTTTTTTTCATCGCCGCCCCGCTTCACTGAACAACCACCCACGATTCCTGAGATGATAGTAGAAATGCTATCTGGGGGCGTTTTTGTGGAAGCCTGATGGAGGGCGGCTACTTGTTTAGAGGCATTCTCTGAAGGAGGGTCATTTATGTGGCTATTGTAGGGACGCAGCTTGCGGGGAGCGTCTGGAGGGATGAAGACACCCGTGCGTCACGATGCACGCAGACAACTGGCGGACAGGACATATTCCCGTGCCCTGCTGTCATCTTGTGGTCATATTAGACTTGTGTTGGGCGTACCTTGTTGTCCAGTCTTGGGCGACACATCCTTGATTGTTTCTTTTTTCTAGTGGCCTTCTAATGCTGATATCAAATAAATTCAATATTTTTTGTAATACGACTGTTGATATTGTCCCATCTAAGTAATGACACGTTCACTTTTGAAATTACATGGAGATTACGATGTGAGATAGAATAGCGATCGACGAATGCCTTTAACTACTTGTAAGCTGTTCAACCAGCCAATGGTTTATAACAAAAGAAACCCATTAAACCTTCTCCAGGAAACGCCAAAATCCTACAATCTGAATTCGAAACCGCTCACGACATACAAATCAACGTACCTCTTGAACGAGGCACATCTCAGAACACAATCTTTGCAACACAATAACAAACAAGGGAAACCAAGTCCCCAGTTATTAGCTCTTGGATCTACGCTCCACCACAACTTTTACAAGTCAACCGCGCTTAGTTGTTAGACTGGCTGTTGAGGATGCGCAGAATGGCAAGGAAGAGGTTGATGATGTCGAGGTAAAGGCTGATGGCAGCGGCAATCTCCTCCTCGACGTGGTGGTGGCGCAGGACAAGCTGAGTGTCGACCAGGATGTAACCGCTGAAGATAAGAGCTGCAAGACCTCCGTAGATGAGCTCACCGGTGGAGCTGTAAGGGAAGAACATGGCCATAAAACTGAAGATGACGAGACCCCAGAGGGCGCCGAAAAGGTACGGCATCCATGAGGTGAAGTCATACTTTGTCTGGCAGGCAAAAAGAGTGAGGAAGACGAAGATTCCGGCGGTGAGGACAACGGCATTGAGAACGATGGACGTCTTATAGAATGATACGATAACGGAAATGGTGTAGGCTTCGGCGAGGGTAAAGAGGGAGAGGAAGAGCAGATTGGTCGGGTAGGACTTGCGTTTCCAGTAAGTCAGGCCCATGAAGATCATGGCACCAAAGAGCTGCGTTGATGTTAGTTTCATACTCGTGATCTCAATGTTGTCAGTGAAAACGTACCGAAGCCCAGACGACACCGGGATGGCCCTGGATCCATTCCTTGTAACCGGCACTGAAAAATGTAAGGCTGCTCACTCCGGCAGTGGCGAGGAGCTGGACAGTGAGGATGGTGTAGACCTTGCGGACGAACTGGTTGCGGATATCGACAGTAGCCTCAGCCACGGAGCCGCCAAACTGTACATAGGTCAGTCACCTGTTATCCGTCGTTTTTGAGGTGCGTATTCCTACCTTGAAGTCATCGGGAAGATTGTCCTCGCTATTGCGGGGTGCTCCAAAGAGACCCTGTGTCTCATCGCGAGAAGCCGAGCCCTCAGCGTAGGAGGGGGGCGCGTGGGTGTAGTCGTCGTCTGGGTCGTTCTGGGGCGCCGCCTGGTACTTGGTCTTGGAAGCCATGGTGAGCGCGCGCAGTAGTCAAATTCGTCGGGTGTTGCGGCGTTAGTGAGGGTGAGGTTTTTCGAAGAGGTATTGAGGTGGGTTGATTCGAGGTTTAAAATGGTCGTGACGATGGAAAGTTCGAGTTGGTCATCGATGATGCGAGGCCAAAGGGATGCGTTCGAGGAGGTCATGTGGGGGAACTGCATGGGGAAGGTGTGGCGTTTTAGGCAGCTTGAGAACAGGTGGCTGTGCCAACTATGGCGTCAGCTTGGTCTGAGTGTTAAGCTAACTTCATATGCCCTCCATTCTTTACAAGATGTTATGAAAAGAACAATTGTCTTTTCCCTGTGATTTGATAACAGGCGGATAAAATGCGATTATATAGTAGTAATCTTCTTGGGGCAAAGCATTGAAAACAACTGCCTCAAGTCACCTATACGCATATCTATCGCGTTGGTACTTTCCACATGCCTAAAGAGTATACAGAGCTATGCATTCACTATGCTGTGGGCGATGATATTGCACAAGAACAGAGAGATGACTACAACTGTTTGTACGAAAGAAGGTGAAAAGGGAATGGGCAACATATCTACATATCTAACCCCCAATACTTGAGAGTATACCTAGACTCTGTGGACCTATGCAGCTAGATCATTGCTGTGTTACCTAGAATAGATCATCCAATATCAACTCAAAGATGACCAAGCTTTCTTCCACATACAAAACCAGAAAATAAAGCTAGAGGGAGTTGTACCCGCTCACTAACAACTTAAGCCAACGGAAGCTGGATTGCGGGGCTTGAGGAGCAAGACGGCGGGTGGTTTTCGCATCGCGGCATTTGAGAGGTATGTCATGATTAAGCGGGTTGTAAGTCGGGCGGCTACTGTATATTTAGCTGTCTGTGGAGCAGCACTCCACAAGAGTGCAGTTGTATGTACAAGTCGTCCGAGTTGTAGCCGGCAGATAGATACTGATCTATAGATCAGATCATTGCTGTGGTATCTTGCTCAGCGGTTAAATTTGTATCTACTACAGCGGGTATGTTTGATGCTGTGCCTCTGATCGAGTAAGATAAGTAAGGATGAATGATAGACGAGAAGTGGAATCAAGGATTGAATGGACAAAGACAGCTAGCTACCTTAGCCAGCGGCACGTGGTCGTAAAAAAAAACATGGCATACCAAAGCCCCAGCTTAGTATACAATCTACAGGTAATATAACAGACCATATCTTAAGGTTTAGTAAAGACTGGTATATTATGGTCTTAATTTATTGCTTCTATAGTGTGCCATATTTTTATGACCGCGTGAGCGGGTAAAGTAAGCTGAGTTAGAATTTGGTATCCTAGAAGAGGGGCACAAGGAGCCAGTCTAAGCAGTTTAAAACAATGCCCGCGCATCAAACCGTCTCGCATTGAAAAGACGGTGGAGGAGACTGTTTCGATGGTGGACCTAGATATGGAGGCTCAGGGATGCGGATAAACTAGCCCTGCACGGAGTACGTATGTATTAAGATGGTTTCAAATGCCTCTCCAAACTGCTTGTAATTGATGTATCAGAGAAGAAATTTACTTACAGTAAACCCTGAATAGAAGTGACAAGGGCAGAAACAAATCATCCATCCCAGGTTCAGCCCGTGCTTGCGTACCGAGGTTGCAGGAGTCCACCGCGGGAATTGGCCAATCGATTCTGAGGAAATCATCATCAGCCCAGTCAATGCTGGGTTCTTTAGCGAAAGCAAGCAAGAAGGCCGGGCTCCATATAGCGGGGGATCAAGTTAATCAGTGAAAGTCCTGGACCTTGTCAACAAGCGGCGGCATTTCGCTTCCCTGGACGTATCAACCTGCAGCAAAGTACAGTAAGGTACATATTTGCCTGTATCGAACGAGAATGACATCTTGAGTCCCCTCCCACCAGGGAAAATTTATACAATTTTTTCTTCTTCTTTTTTCTTTCTCCCCTGTTGTATCTGTATCTTTTGTTTTTGAAAGGTCAGCGAGGAACTAGGGCTTCCGGGAGCAAGCCGCCACCCGAAGACGAGCCATTGAATGTTATTGGCAGAAAGAAAAGGGGTAACTTGGCAATAGAGATCTACGGTGCAGTCTGACGGTGCACGCCTCAGATTAGGTAGGGTGCTATGCTATGGTAGCTAAGCTAAGCTCAAAGCTTAAGAGAACTGGGCTGTCAATAAGAAAAAAGGCCACGGACGAGAGGGGTAGTTTGAATAAAGGGGACCTAGCCTACCTTAGTTCTAATTGGGTTTTCATTGTCTCAACGAAATGGAAAAAGCTTTGAGTAACAGTGGCTGGCTAGGCTGGACGACCCTTGAGTTAAGCCCCGTCCTCGTCTCCGTGCCTGTGTCCCGTCCCCTGGGGCTGGAGCTAGGGCCATCTAGAATCTTGAAGTTTCCTTGGAATGAGCCTTGTCTGCGTCTAGGAGTAATAGTCTAAGCACCTGCACAATTGCTGTACCATACTGTACTGTAGGCTGGTTTTTCGTTTCTACTGGTGGAGGGTGACATCCATCCACCTTATTCTTATTCGGGAGCGCTCTTGATGCAGGGGTGGGTAAGGACAAGCGCCACCCTTCATGAAGACGTTTACTTGGAGCATCTCCATCTGGGATCGGAATTGATGATAATTAGAGGAGAAGAGATGTCGACAAGATATCTCAGAGGCAAGGCTTGATATGATAGCCAAATGCAGTCAATTGAATACCTGCCCCTCTGTTGAATCCTTTTGCAAGGTCGTATTCGTTCCCCGCGCAGTGAATAGAGTGCCCCCTCATCAATCAATCACCATGAACCTCCTTTTGATCAACAAATATTCAGCACATCACAGCTGCACCTGGTTGCTCACCGCCTTGGGAAATGCCCGTTGTGGGGCTCTTCTCCCTCAACGACTAAGGTACCTAAGGTACCTAACTGCCCTGGGCTGCTACAGCGGACTGGACTGGACACCCTGGCTTGCTACTCCCCCGCTACCCCCTACGAGCCTTCCATTGGCACATTGGATGGATCTCTTTTAGAGCCAATCCAATTCATATCGGGGGGTTCAAAATTCATCGGGATCCCGTTTTCTTTCTTTGGCTGCCCGATCCTTGGACTCTTTTCCTTCTCTCCCTTTCTCTTGACTCCATACCCATTGCTCTACGGATAGGCATACTCATCTGCCTATACTGGCTTCTGTCGTTTTCTTGAGTTTTGCTTGGTGAGAAAGAAGAGCCTTGGTAAACTCCAACGGTTCTGTTTCTACTGCCACCTGTCTCAGCTCAGGTACCTTCAGTTCGCGAACCCAACCGACGGGGACCTGGAACCTTGACTTTTGAAATTGGATCTCGATTTACCTTGCATCGCTATATCATTTCGCCGACCATTCCTCCCCGCTCCACGAAAGCATAAACAAAGCATAATTCGACGAGCGCAGTCGATTTGATCTTCAACTCTCTGATCTTCTCTCTCACAAATTTGCGTCTTGTGGCCTCCGACTCGCGGACCTGACTTGGACCCCTCCCTCCTCTTTCCACCCGCCCGCCGCCCACCTGTCAGCCACAGCCAACGCCTCTCCGCCGTAGGCCAAGCAAAGTACACGGCACCCTCTTACACGA
>JAASAY010000591.1:0-12881 GCA_014822085.1 Fusarium stilboides
GTGCTGACGACTTGCAACGCCCAGAACCGGATGGGGAAGGAGAGCGGGGTGTTGAACGCTGTGCCTCGCAGCGAGTTTGATACTGGCACTGCCGGGGGAGATCGATCGCCGGGAGAAGTGCAAAAGCAGGTTTGATTTTCGGCCGGCTATTGGCATCATAAGTGGGCCCGTGCTTCATACCCCAGCCCCACTTTGCAGGTCAGGCGGACTCCATGCGGAGCCCCGGCTTCGGCCCCATCGTAATCAATTGGCCTGCCTCTCCACTGCTTAACCAGCGGGCTACCGAAGGAATTGTTGACCACGTCTAGAAGCCCACACTCGGGAAATTTGTGTCCAGATCAGGAGGGCTGGGTAAGATTAAGCTTACGACGAGATAGAACAGATCTGGGGCTATC
Source organism: Fusarium stilboides (assembly GCA_014822085.1). Classification (NCBI taxonomy): domain Eukaryota; kingdom Fungi; phylum Ascomycota; class Sordariomycetes; order Hypocreales; family Nectriaceae; genus Fusarium; species Fusarium stilboides. Next base: position 396 of record JAASAY010000591.1, read on the forward strand.
TCATGAGCAGATTATCGCAATTCAATTCCCAAAATAGTCTTGGCCACGTTGTTCTAAACCAAAGTAGTAATCCGCCAAACATTATTTCAACCATGACTCCCGGAAACCTTTTTTAAGGGGTGGACCCACAGAGTCCAGGCCTTTGGAGGGTGGGCGTTGGTTGACGCGTGCTGGAGGCTCAATTGAGTGACGTTCAATGACTGTACCCCTGGTTGGTGGATTTTCTGTGCCCGCCCCCAATAAGCTCTCTTTTCCTCTCGCTACCCAAATTCTTCAATATTGGGGGGAAATATGCAGTAGCTACAGCCGGGAAAGCCAATTCCACGGGCTGGGTTCTGTTCCTGACTGCACCGGCAAGTCTGCATGGATAAGACAGATCTAATCCAGGCATAGGGTTGATGCGGAGTCGTTCCCGGAATGGCTAAGCGAGCAATGCCGGACAGGTCCGGGTTTGTTCGAAAAAATCGAGACACGTTCGGGTATCAGAAATGCATGCACAAGGTCACGAGAAACCGCATTTTCTTCACTGCCCTGGCATCCGAGTCGGGTCCGCAATGTTAATTGCTTCTGCCACTCTTCTTTGCTCCTTCCGTGTGTGCACTCCTCTTGCCGGACATAATCGCCCGTGGGTTTAAACCGGTTGTGTCATCTGTGGCGGTACACGTCACAGTCGAGGCAAGAGTGAGCCACAAGGGGGCGTGCCTGATCGATGAGTCTCGATGAAGATACTGGAAGATCTCAGGCTCATCGAGATTTTGGATTTTTCAACGTCTGGTCCCTTATTTTTTACATGGAATAAACGTCACTTCTAAACGTCACTTGTAAGGCTGTGGCCTCTAACAGAGCAATACATTTCTCCAGAGTCCACAATTCAGCAAATCCACTCATCGACATGGCTATGACACAACGCCATGGCACGTAAATCCAATGACGTTACACGGTTTTCTTCAAAGGCGGGACTGACTCCAGTCAATATGCAACCAAACGACAATCTTCAAAAAATGTGAGTTAAACAACGATCGACCGGGTTTTATGATTTCATTCCTAGTACTTACATATGTCGATCAGGCCCAACTCATCGGCGCAGTCACACAAACGTCACCTCTCGCAACGTCAGGACCCTGACATGGATATGGCCAAACGTCAGAACATCGCTATCGACAAATCACGTTCAGTGCTCAATGACTGTGACGTTCTACAATCTCAAGGGTCCAATTTCACACTGGCAGAAATTCTCCAATCGACCAACGCCGACACTGTCGAGTGCCCTCCGAGCTCCCTATACCCCTCTCCACGAGCACCCCAAGTCCCTTACGACGACCCTTACGATGATCCTGAGTTAGATCAATATTTGCAGAGCCTCACCGGGTCCATCCCTATCGAAACCTTAGGAACGTCACCTTATTCGAAACACGACACAGATGCTTTTGCTCTGGAACAGTCAGACCAGGATGCTTTGGTGGAGCTTTTGAAGGAAGAATCATAGGAAGAGCCTCAACAAACACCGTCAAGCGGTCTTCGATCATGGAAACGAGACTCGAGATCAGCGGAGGATTACGACCCGCAATTACAGCATTCTACACCACAGTCCGATACGGGCGTCACAGAATCCAATGCATATGCTCCTATGATTGAAGACGTAGACTGGAGCAATGTTCAAGAGCATATACGCCATGCGCCAAAGCTAGGATCGACAGCTGATTTTTCTGCTGCGAACAGGAGCAAAGTCCCCGAAACTGAACCACAGTCAGCTACGCAAGAAACCTGGTTCTCTTCACGATCTCGATCCTCAGAACCCACAAAAAGCCAGAGCTCCGCAACATTTATCGGACAAGTATTGCTGAAACCTTTTAAAACATTCTTTGACCTCCAAGAACTCCTGGATGCTAAAGCGCAGATGTTTCGAAACCAACCCGATATTACGTTTGAACTATTCGCTCGAGTGGTCTACTCAAGTCGCGAGAACTTTTACAAAAAGCAATACTTTCGATTTAGAAGCCTGCTGAAGGACTGTCCGCCATATATGAACGGGGCTCTTCTAAGCTAGGAGGCAGGAAGTCCACTTGACTGCGCGGCTCAGGAGCTACTAAAGGCGCAATCTTCTCGTACGAAATGTTTTTGTCGATGTAAGTTGCGATCGGATCTCAAGTCGGAGATCGGCTGGGGCATTACGGTGCTTGAGATTCGCACTACAACTTGGAAGGAGATTCAGCGGGCGATGGATGCGCTTGGAAGAAAAGACCTCGATGAGCCAGGTAGTTTACGCTGTAACTAAGGTGAAGTTTTGGACGGAGTTGCTATCGAGAAGATGATTGCCAATTTTGTGAGATATAGAGACGGCGCTCTCTTGTCTCTTTGCTACTCACAACCAATGAGGCACTATGATAAATAAATCGAACCAAAACCTTGTAATGTCTAATTTTATGTCTAATTAACCGTTCCAAATGACAATCTATCAAAGGGCACCGACATTGAGAAATATTCAACATACCCTGAAGATACATCATCATTTCTAAAAGAGCCCTCCAGATCTAGGACCACACCGACTCTGGATATTCTCAAGCTTATGGTGGAGTTCATAAGCAGGAGAAGTTGCTCCTACAATCAAGAAGTTACTGGAGCACATCATTCTCGTAAAGAGAAACTTGTCGATCCCGATGTCCTCAATGGCTCTTGGGACTGAAGTCTCTCCGAGCTTTTAATTTGGCAGAGCTAGATTCAGAAAGGGAGCAACCTGCTTTATGACAATCGGTCTCAGTTGTCGCTGCTCCGTCGCAGTAGGAGCAGTCGCACTGCCCTGGCGTCGTTGCCAGCTCTCCTCGGTCTCACGTAGGGCAGCATCTTCATCCTTGCCGGTGGGATCGACAAACTGGTACGAGCGGTATTCGCAGTTTGACCATCCGGTTGCTATGTAATGATAAGTCAGCAACCATGTATATATACTATGACCGGTTCGTTTGATTTACCTCTTCCTTCAGGCACACCATACCAGTCATCTGTCAAAAAGTGCAAGAAACCTCCATGGGACACAACAACAATGTGCTCATCACCACTCGCGATATCCCTCAGCGCCTTTCTGGCCTTCTGACCGCGCGCCGTCAGCTTGTCCAGCGTGGGCTCATACTCACTCCCAGGGCCCTTGTTAGTCCAAGACTCCTCCACGCGAGAATAGTCAGCAACGTCCTTGAACTCAGCCTGTACCTTGGCTACCGCGGAGCCGACATCACAGGGGTTAGCTGAGACCTCCTGGAAGATAGGCAGAGCGGTGATAGGAAGGAGAGCGTCGGTTCCAAAGGCGTGGAGGCAAGTGTAGACTGTGCGACGCATGGGCGAGGCCAGAAGCTTGGTGAGCTTGTCGTGGTGAGGGAAAGCCGTGCGGAGATCGGCGCACTGCTGCTCACCCAAGGGAGTCAGGTCTGGGTCTTGAATCTGTTCATTCTCAATGGACAGGTTGTGGATGCCCTGGGCGTGGCGGACAAGGTGAATAGTCGGTGCCATGATGATGCTGATGCTGATGTTGATGAGGCGAGTAAGATTCGAGTGAGCGATATTTCTGATTACTAGGCAGACCACTGTTAAAGTTGGTAAGACGATGCTGACGATGATTTTGAGAAGACTTCAGACGAAGAATCACTTCTATTTAAGCAAAAGTTGATTTGCACGATAATCACACGAGGCGACACCATATAGCGATATATGACTCAATGCCCCTCCCGTTGTGGCCCCGCCAAAGCCGGTGTCATGACCTCCGGGTCCGGCTACGGAGCGGAGCTACCGTCCTAGGTGAGCGGCCCACGGGCCGCCGATTGGTTCCATTGGGTTTCCCGAGGTGCATTAGCCTACACCGCCGCCTCGGAACTCTAAGTTAATTGGTGATGCTTTGCTTTTCAACCTGCCAGATCGCCATGATTACCTGATCTGTATATCCGCTTCGGCTGGTTAACCACCGTGGCGTCGTGTAAAGCACCGGGACCTCCACATTGTCAGTCATGGCTTGATCAGAATAATGTTATCTAAAGTCTTGGTCATTATGGTATTTGTGAGCTAGTTATCTATATTATGTTGGATTTTTCGCGAAATTGGAGCTGACAACTTTGAAGCAAGTCGCGTTCTTCCTTTAATTAGGGATTCAGACAGAGTGCCTTTTCGAATAACCTTTGTTTGGGACACGCACAAGTTATTGATATACATAACATTATTATGCGATCCGATGGATAGGTTATTGTGATATGAGGCATTAGGCATAATGCCTCCGATCATGCTTCACAATACTTCTGCGTTATCTCTACAGTTGCGCTGACCTTGGCTTATAGGGTATGCTGCATTGAAATCATTTACCAAACATCGTGTCTAAGAAAGCACATTTAAATAAGACCTTTTTTTCACGTGTGCCATGTTCTTCAGACAAATGACCAAAGGTTCGGGACGACAACTGAAGATAAATAAACATCATATTTCGCCGACAAGAGGTGCGTGGTATCACGGGTTTAAATGCAGTTAGCTCCCATCACGAATGACCAGGTCTTCCATGTGCCTTGATATCCATTCATTCTGTTCTTCTACAACTGACAATCCGTTCAACGCCATTACTTGACTAAAACACAAATAGCCAAGCACCATACACGCGAATATAAGAGCTATACTGATGCCCCTGGGTAGAACTAGAACTCGATCAGGGCCTCCTCCTTGACGGGCTGCTTGACGGGCTCTTGTTGTGGCACAGAAGGGAACGAGTCTTGCGTGTAGCCGCCATACGCCCAGTTTTGCGGCGCAACAGGTGGGTGCTGGTGCTGCTGAGGCATAGAAGGTTGCCAGTATGCTTGCTGCTGTAGAGAAGGTGCTTGCTGACCTGGTTGAGGCGGTTGAGGGGGTTGAGATGGCTGGGGCTGCGAAGGCTGGGGTGGTTGAGCGTGCTGAATATGCGGAGATTGGACGGGCTGCTGAGGTGTCTGGGCAGGCTGAGCTGGTTGAGCAACATGAGCGGGTGTTTGGCCCGGGGTAGGCTGCGAGGGGGCAGAAACCGATCCTCCAGGGTACTGCGAAGATGGCTGCAGAGAGGGATACGGAGACTGACTAGCGTCAGGCGCAGGTCCAGGTGCTGATGGTCCTAGAGGAGCTTGTTGAGGTTGCTGAGGTGTAAAGTAATAAGAGGCATTGGGGTCGTTGGCGACTGCTGCCTGCGACGGTTGGGGGGTTTGCGCTGGTTGATTAGGATCGTGGGGTTGCTGCTGTTGCTGATATGGATCTTGAGGTGCAGAAGGTGCCCTGTTCTGCCAGCTGTCGGTTCGCTGTGACTGCTGTGGAGGAGGATATTGACCAGGCTGGGGATACTGTGGCTGCGGTGTCACATGCGGCGGCTGTTGGTAGTGCTGGTGTTGAGGAGGTGCCTGATAACTAGCTCGTTGTTGGCCAGTATAGAAACTCTCTGCGCCGGCAGGATTGCTGGGCACGTGGGAGGGAATCGATGGGTAAGGGCCAGGTGTCTGGCGAGGGGGTGGCAAGTTGTACCCGCCGAGATTCTGCTGGCTATAGGCCTTGGATAGCCTATCCTCTAGCATGCGGTCGTAATATCGAACAACCGTAGAAAGTTTGGCATGGAGGTCAAGAAGGGTATCTGTGACTGCGTTAGTTACTGGTGTGTGTAAAGTAGTACGATTTCCACGAACCGTGCTTGCTCATGGTCTCTCCATAAGTTCTTGCCAACTTGGGTCGCAATGTACCGATACTGTCATAAAGTTCCTGGATCTGGGGTTCACGAAGGATAGTGCCTGGAGGCTGGGTCTGGAGGCGGTCCACCAATGTTGCAAACAAGTTGATATTCTCTGCCTCCACAGGAGTCAATTCGTAATCGTTCTTGGGGAGAACAAAGTTGGTGGTAGTCGAGGGGTTCGAGGAACTGGATGTTTGCTCCTTGAGTACCGCAGCATGCCTTTTCTTCTGCTCTTCCATGTCAGCCAAAGAGGCGGCAATGGCAGCCTTTAGATCGTCGTCTTCTTCCTCCGCTTGCTTGGCCGCTGAGGCATCTCCGTTGGCAGTATAACCAGTTGGGGCAGGTTGGGCATAGTTGTGGGAATGAGTTTTGACCTCCTCCAAGCTCATTGCCAGGGCCTTCTTCAAGTCTTCATCGAAACCGTCGTCGACTCGAGCGTTTCGGGGTTGCATGGCTGAGGTACTGCGCGTCTTGTGGGGGTACGTCGGTGATCGATCGAGTGATGGGTTGGGGACCTTGTGGCCCTTGTTGGTGAGCTTCGCATAACATCCATCATCGACTCGCACAGGTGCGAGGATTCCGAGATGTGGAAGGGCAACCGACTTGCTCGAGCACTGCTGGTCGAAACAGTTGCCACAATTTCGACAATGATGCTTTCGATTGGTAAAGGTGAAGGGGGTTCGACATCTCATGCATACGTCCGAGTCGATCCATTCCGGAGGCTAAAGACACCGTCAGCTATTTCCTCAGGCGAAGATAGAAAGTAGTTCTTACCGCACTGCTGTCAATCATGCTACTAGCCACTGATGTCTTAGGCGGGAACTGGTATCCATCTCGTTGCAAAGTCCGGTACACTTCACCAATGTATGAGAGCTCGTACCGACCTTCAGTAGCGCCCGCCCAAGATTGTATGAGCTCGAGAATTTTTGATTTCACGTCGGCGTTGACAGCAGCACCTCCTACAGCTTGAAGAAGCGACACCATGTTATCCATAAACTCCCTGGATGCGACCTCAGCGAGGAAGTGCGATCCGCCATTCTTGACGCAAGTATCGGTAAGCTGATAGAGGTCAGCTTGAAGGTCCTTGTAATGGTAACGAGAGTCATACGTTCAGCGCGCTCAACTGGGTGTTGGGGTTCTTGTTGCCAATGCGCCTCTTGAGGGATCGCATCGCCTCTTTAGGCGCGACCGTCTTGGATCTGATGACATCGGAGATTTCGAGATTCAGAGCAATATCTTCACTGTGACAGCTCGTTAGTCAATGCTACCGCTGCAATATATTTCTGATGACATACAGGCTGCTACTTGTGGCCTTCTCGATCTGCTCGTCCAGGGCCGTGTTGGCGGAGGACGACCACCAACTCATCATCTTGGTTTCGGCTAAGGCGATCGATCAAAAGGAAGGAGTGTGCGCTCGCAAGATCAGATAACCTAGTATAATAAATGTAAAGTATGAGATGTCCGAGATGACGACGCACAACGTCGAAAGATGGATGGAGCAGATGCTGTTGTTGGTGTCTGGTCGAGGTTCAGTAGCTTGTTCCAGGCTCTCGTCAACCCAGCCTCAGTCTGGACGCGGCGATTGAGGTGCTATCTTACGTAGAAAGGTGCCTCATTAGGTTAGCTTAGGCAAGAGCGGGCACTGATTCCACAGCATAGGCAGCCACAGAACCACTGGACCTGGGCAAGCTTAAACCCCACTGTAGGTCATTCGCAGGGCATCTGTCTAGCAGCTCAGTGCCTGGGCTGTCCCCGGGCCATCTGCCTTGCGTCAGCGTGTCCAGGTACTCACTAAACTCTTTCTTGGAGAGAATGACGACGGATGCTGTGGCGTACGTGGCTCATGCTGTATGAGCGCCGAACAAAGGAGGGTACTAAATAGCGGTAAACGATACTTGATCTCCCGGCCACGTTTAGTCTTTCAATCGAGTACCGTATCTGTGCTCGTGGGTACCTTATCCCCCGCGACTACACCTCACCTCATGGCACATGGAACCCAACTTGCCGATGAGCGGTTCCTTTATACAAACTCCATTGTCCCAACCTTCGCCAACCTTTCTCCCTCCAGCATACGGATAATGCTTCTCTGGGAGGAGTTTTTCTTTGTGATGTTTCTTTGAGCAATTCTTTGAGAGATGCTGCACGTTCCTGCCATCTATACGAGGTCGAGGCCGAGGCGTTGACCCTTAATAACCACTCCGCCACCCTACGGTTCCGTTGTTGTCGAGATATCCGTTGCAACCCAACTTTCGAGACCCATTCTCACGACTTTACACACTACGATTCTTTGCGATCCTCGAAATCGGATTTTTCGGTCGAAACGTTTCGGTATAGCAGGTTTCCTGCTCGGAGGCAACTACCATGGCTTCCCTAGGACATTCGCGCGCAAGTAGCGTAGCCACCGTAGGCACGCACCCCATGAACAGCCCAGGCGCTTTCAGCCATGGTTCTTTACCGGGTGGCCGTCGAGGAGGCGAATCTCCCTCAAAAGCTTCGCTTCCACATATTGACGATGTTATTGCTCCTCCCCGAGACCTCGATGTGAATATGTCTATTCGGAAATTGCTTGAGGCGGCAGAGGCATCGTTGCGACAGGCTGAGATGGCACGGGACTTTCGCAGACCGGCTATTGCTCTACAAGAATATATACGAGCGTCCATCATCGCGATTCAAGTCATAACGAAACATCGAGATTACAACGATCTCAAGAGCGAACGTGGCGATTTTGTACGGGCTCATGCCAGTTTGCTCAATAAGATTAGCCAGCAAGATGCCATCTATGCCAAGATCAAGCAAGATATTATTGCAGATAACAAGCGATCTGGCGTACAACCACGAACAGCTCGGCCGAGCTCGTCCCATGGGGATAGTCGGCCCCAGACTCCTTCGAAGCCAGCATTGGATGGGATAATGTCACCTTTGAAACCTCAAATTGATGGATCCAGCACTAATGGCTCTCCGGTTCGATCAAAACCAACGATTCAACCGAAACCACAATCTCTCCATGGAAACGCCATCAAGCCAAACGCTCAGAAAGGGGCTGGGACAACAAACAATGCTGTTCAAGATCTCGCCGCCAGATTTGCCAATCTGAGAGGTCCGCAACCGTCACCAGGGCAAGACCCTCGCATCAAGACACACCAGATAACTCTCCCAAAACCGATGGGACCTCGAGAGATGCCTCCACCTAGGCCACCCAAGGTTGGCATTGACACTAATGTGCCAACACTCCCCAAGATGCCAGATGCCATTTACAGTCCTGCTCGTGGCAGTATCTCAGGAGAAGTAACAAGGCCGCCTGCAAGCACACCGCGCACCATGTATAACAACCGTACGACCTCCTCAGTTTCAATACCCGGAACACCCACCGCTTCATCACAGTCACAGCCAGATTATTTCGTCCCTACGCAAAGTTATTCAAATAACTCTATTCCGCCGATCCCTCCAAGCAATCAAACCGGCTCTATCAAGATCCCAGAGGGAGATACCATCACTCCAGAGGGTTTGTACCAGGCTATGAAAGCCAAAGGTAGCATCCTAATAATAGATATTCGAATGAGGGATGATTTCAACGAAGGTCACATCATGTCATCCTCTACGGTTTGCATTGAGCCGAGCATACTACTCAGGGACAACCTTTCTGCGGATCAAATCTCGGAAAGCCTGATTCTCTCTCCTAACCAAGAGCAGTCTCTGTTCGAGCAACGCAATATATACGACTTGGTAGTGTTCTATGACCAAGATTCTGAAGAGATTCCCCAACACCCTCGGAATTCAGATGACTTGGTTATTATCTCATTACATCGGGCCTTGGTTCATTTCAACTACATGAAAGACCTTAGAAACTCCCCTAAAATTCTCAAGGGGGGTCTCGATGCGTGGATTGACCTCATGGGGCCAGCATCTCTAGGGTCCACTACTTCCGCAATCAACAGACCTACTCAACTAGACCGGAGCCGAAATCGAGTATCGGCTATTGAGCGACGGAGGTCCAAATACATCGTCAAGCCTCTCAAGCCTGACGAAGTTAAGGTGTGGCAAGAGACGCTCAAAAACGACGACATGCAGACAGCATCATCACCCAACTTCACTCGTACCACTGAGGACTTCTTACGGAGGTTCCCACCTGTCTCTCTAGAGCAGGAGTCCATGGCTTCTCCAGAGGATAAACCGCAAAATCGTCCGGTTTATGGATTATCTCACAAGGTTGACCTATACACAGATCTACCTTCACCGCCAACAAGGCCAGCCCCTGCTCTGCCTCGGCGTAGCTACAGTGGCCTCACTGAGGGCAGGGACGAAAACGAGCTTTATGGGAACAACAGTGCGGCTGCGCCGGCTCGTCCTTCGAGAGCGCCTACTATGAAGGCCATGGAACATCAGTCAACAGGCGATTCAACCAAGTTCTATACTGGCCTTAACAATCCTCACAATTGGTGCTACGCAAACAGCACACTCCAGAGCCTTCTTGCTTCGCCTCAATTTGGTAGAGAGCTGGCAAATTCGGAATGGGTAACCAAATATCGAGCACCCAGGAAAGAAGATGAGAAGATCGATCATCCCCAGCTGATGATTCGCATCATTTCTAATCTGTTCCATTGGATGAATTCGGGCAAGTTCCAGGTCATGAAGGCTCAAACACTCATGGTTAGTAACAATATGAAAACTAAAAGAAGCAAGCTAATCGAATGCCAGGACTACTCACGCCATCTGTGCAATCAGAGTCGAAGCATTGAACAGTTTGGTGGAAGCCAGCAACAGGATGCCCAGGAGTTCATGACTTTTGTGCTAACTCACCTTCATGACGAGACTAATACACGCCGAGACCGGAAGGGCACGGTTTCTCAGCCTGATACTTCACATCAGTCCCTCCTACAAGCCGCTGCCCAATACTGGCGTGGTCATCTTGAATACAACCGATCTATCGTCGACCGCTTTTGGCGTGGTCTCGAGTTGTCTACAGTCGAGTGTTTTGAGTGTCATACCCGAACCTATCAGTTCAACCCACTTGACCTCATCCCTGTCACAGTAGGCATTGGACGCGGTATGACCCTCGAGCAGGTCCTCGATCAGTACACATCCGGCAGTATCCTCGATGACTTCTCATGCGACCACTGCCGCCGTCCTACACGTGCTCAGCAGACTCTCTCATTTGCCCGCTTCCCTTCCCTGCTCTGCGTCGTCTTTCGCCGTTTCCACTACCAACAGGCTACGTCTGATCTCCGCAAATCAACTGCGCCTATCACATGGGATTTTAACGACACTGACTTTACGCGTTACTTCCTCCCCCCTGGCGCCCGCGCGTCGTCATCTGGGACCGATCCTTTGGATCCAGCCTTTACCGGGCCGTTCCGCTACGAAGCGTACGCTGTTATTGTCCATACCGGCAGCCGCATCGACAACGGACACTATTTGGCTTACGTCCGTGATTCCACTTCTCACGACCCGTACGCCTGGTACTGCTGCAATGACACACGTGTGACAAAGGTCCGCATCGGCAGTGGAGACCGCGATGATGTTCAGGAAGAGGTGTTCAAATCTGGCCGAGACCGAGTTCCCTATCTCGTCTTCTTCCGGCGAAAGGGGATGCGATAAGCTCATATTACTATATATATATGCACATCACGCATTGCTCGTCTTATGCTTCGGAGGATTGGATATACCCTTGCTACGTCTTGTTCCATACCCATCATTAATAGCCGGAACATCCGGGTGTATCAAGGAAATGGGCCAGAACGCCGACTCGGTACCGTCTATATACAAAGTGTTGTTCCCTTTCCGACGTCCTTACCCTGTGGTTGACGTACCTTCTATGCACTAACTTTTTCACGCCCGCCTTCTGTCTTCGCAAGCTTTGTTCGAACTTATGAGTATTACTACCTGGCCTTTTACTCGTTCATCTGTTGTTTTCTGTCCTTTGTTGTCTTTATATAAATACATGTATCGTATCTAGCAAGCTAGCATCGCATGGCATTGTACGGAGCCGGTAGCGTCTATTTATTTGTTTTGGGTGTCCGACGAGATGATTCGAAACCTTTTTGTTTAGTAGCACTTGACGTTTTTTATACATCTATACCAATTGATTGCTATCAACATTATCACCATCCTAGATGACCTCTTCGAGTTCTCTATCTTCACTACGCCTAACTTGTGGTTACTTTGCGACCTCAACATTCTTCGTTTTAGGCCCTGATGTTCGGTGGGTTATTTGTCGAGTGCTAAGATATAGAAATGTGTTGCGGTATATTCGTGGTTGGGTGATTTATCCTAGTTCGTTTATTTCCATCAGACAGCTTTCAAAGTTCAAACACATGTTAGCCAATGGCTCTCACATGCAAAGTTTGCGTTGGTGAAATCGCAACGTCAGCTCACATCAGCTCATGCCAGAACGGGCTTCAATAGGGTAGAGCAGGGTCTCTGGAATAACGATAAGAAGACGTGGATCCTAGTTCCATTGCCGTTACAAAATTTCCCGTCCAATATCATGGAGCCAACGCCGCGACAATACATTACAGACACTGAAAACAGTTAAAGCTGATACACACTCTCTTTCCACTTTCGCTCTTGGTATCCATTGTTCCAACTTCAAATTCCAATGTTCAACCTCCCCATCACGTATCCGATTTCATCCTTGTTCACACGGTCTTGAGGGCGGCATCAATATCCTTCTTGAAATGTTTGGTAATTTCTCGGCGGTTGAGTTTTTGAGTGGCAGTAAGAAGTCCCTACGAAAATAACATGTTAGTAGGATATTTAACCATTGCATAATATGGGGG
>JAASAY010000592.1:0-30413 GCA_014822085.1 Fusarium stilboides
TTTTTTTTTTTTTTTTTCTTTTCTTTTTTTTTTTTTTTTTTATTTTATTTATTTTTATATTTTTTTTTTTTTTTTTTTTTTTTAAATTTCTTTACCACCGCCTGTCATCCCACCCCACGCCACACCAAGGCAGGTATGAGTAAGTCTTTTTTTAAATATGGAGTCTTTCCCGCTCAAGGTTAATTGTTAATTGCGAATAAAGTAGGAGCCCATACATATACAAGGCAGGCAGGCACACATGCCGTCTCTCTGCCGTTTTTGCGTCTTTGGTTCTTACTCTCAACAGTAGAAATAGTAAAATTTTGCTTGGTAACAGCTTTTCTTCCTCGCGCCTTCGCTTTTCGCGAAGCCAGCACTGAGTCATCCATTCGTCGGGCTATTGTAAGCCTCGGCCTTCGGACAGTTGAGATTTCCGAACATTACATCAAATCACATCAAAGCTTGACAACGTGTATATGCCTGCAACACGTCTCATTATCGTGAAATCCTCGTAGTTTGAGTCTTCATACGCCTTCATTGCTTATCGGTATCACGCGATATTGGCATTTGTTACCCCCATGAGTAGTCGATTCATCTCATTCCATCTTATCGCCCTGACTTGCCAAGGTTCTGCTGAAGCGAGAGTCCACTTGTCTCGAGCCTTATCCACCCTGCGTTCACCTCTTAGCGACTTGAAGCATTGGATAAGATAGTCAGCTCAAATCTACCAGAACTCGGATGAGTATCATCGGCCGTGACGATGCCTCCGGACACGACCGAGTCCGATCCTTCCGATCCTCCCGCGTCCTCAAAGACGGAACCATTAGCATGCGTTTCTTGCAGGGCGCGTAAGTTGAAATGTGATCGCACAAAGCCAGCTTGCGGCCGCTGTGTAAAGGTTTCAAACGAGTGTGTTTATCCTGAGTCGCGGCGGAAGCCGACTTTTAAGAGGCGAAATGTCAAGGAGCTCGAAGCTCGTCTGGGTACATTCTACTTACCTTGCATAGTATTGTTGATGAACCAATGGTTGCTAACGATGTATCTCAGCCCAAGTTGAGGACTATCTCAAAGAAGTCAATAAAAACTCATCAGAGGAAAAGACAGATGATGACAGTCCTCTTCATCCAACTCAGCCGGAAATGAACTTCATTGATGTCGATTTCACGTCCGGCCTACCTCAAGCACCCGGTAACCTAACAGATCCCACCTTTTCGACATTTACATCACCAAGCTTTGCCGAGCATTCAAATGATAATTGTCCACCCTTCAACGCCCAGTTGATGAGCTTAGGCATGTCTGAGCCTCTGCCGCCAGACGACGCTATGGAAGAGCTGTAAGGATAGGCTCAGCTCTATGTCGATATATGGAAGCTGACATTTACAGCAACACCATATTTTTCCAGACACAGTATCGAATGATACCCATCGTTCATCCAGGAAAGTATTTACAAGCCTTCTATGGCCCTATCCTCAGAAGACCCCCCATGTGCTTGCGATATGCCATATGGGCTCTGGCAGCTGTCGGTAATACTAAATACGACGAATACCACGATGTCTTTTACCGCCGAGCACGGCAGTATATCGAGGCAGATACAATGAAGGCGAGTAAGCAAGGATCTTGCTACATGACTCAGAGTTAACCAGCCAGTAGGGTCATGGTGATGCTTTCATATCTGTCCAACATGCACAAACCTGGGCTCTCATCGCTTTTTATGAGGCAAAGTTGCTATTGTTCACCAGATCGACTATGAGTGTCGCCAATTGCGTTCGTCTATGTCACATGATAGGACTTGATCGTTTGGATGGAGACCCCCATGGGATACCTCCGCCATTGGGGCCTCCTCTCAGCTGGGCCGAACTGGAGGAACGGAGGAGAATCTTCTGGGGGGTGTTTGCCGCCGATTCTCACTGCTGCATCTCCACGGGTTGGCCAAGCCTGATTAACTCGGAAGACGTACATATATCCCTGACCCGTCTCTTGAGTTTACACTGACGAGCGCACAGATTGCAACAAGACTCCCTGCTTCTGAGGAAGCATTCGTCGAAGACCGAAAGGAAGAAGCTCCCTTCCTGGATGAGGCGTTTCAAGGGGCTCAGTACACAGGTTTTGCCGGAACTGTCATCACCTGCCAGGTCTTTAAGATTATCCTACGCCATGTTCACCGTTCCAAGCCAGACAGCCGATGCGACGATGTAATGCACGGATCATTCTGGACTCGGCATCGCGACTTGGACAACACATTGTCCAGCCTTTTCATGTTCCTCCCTGAAAAATTCCGACTCCCTGACAATGTACGAGATGTAGCAGCGCTCCATCTCAATCTCAATTTACACGCCTCTGTCATATGTCTACACCACGCCGCTGTTGAAAAGGCTGAAAATCACAACTTACCAGACCATGTCAAGCAGAGCAGCATCACTCGTCTTCGAGCAGCTGCCGAGGAGGTCGTAAACATTATGCGACTCACCTCGAATGCGACTCTCTTCTTTGTACGTATGCGACTATTTGCTAACCAATTGTTAATGACTAACATCCTGTGATAGAAGAGCCCGCTGTCAGCTCTGTCGTTGTACTGTACGACTACGGTTTACGTATATATAGGCAAAGAAGATCCAAAGAACGGCCTGAGTGCAATCGACTTGTCAAACTTTCAGCTCATCATCCAATCCATGGAGGCCATCGCACGCGTACATACAATCACCCGCACTTTCCTGCAGCAGGCATGTCTCGACATTGAAAAGAACGGCCTCGATCATCTTATTCAGATGCCTTCACTAAGGAGATATCGCAGTGCCTATGGGCCAAACAAGTCGTTTATACCCACGATAGCTCGCAGCTCAGTCGCGCAACATACCGATGCATCACCAATTACGTTGGCTCAGCAACAAAAAATGAAGGGCGAGGAGACAAGACTAGATAAAGTAGCCTTTGCTATGGGATCGAACTGTGGTCCAAGCCTGGGCCGGGCTTGCTTCCAAGCCATGCTCGGAGCCATCACTCGCAACGTCGAGCCTGCGGATCGACCCGACCCAACGACCAACAAACGAAAGAGGACAGATAAAAGCCCAGGACCCGATATGATGGCCAATCTACGGAACAACATGCCAACCAGTAGCCCTCTAAACTTGAATATCAATCCCGGCTTCAGAGGATCAGGGGTATGGCCCGCATCTTTCTCGCCCAATATTCCTCCAGGCGCCATGTCACTACCTGACCGAACAAACTCGTCGACCGCGTCTTCTCCGGCGAACCAGGGTTCAAATCCTGGATCATACACGAAGACGGTCTCCGGGAGCAGCCATACCTCGCCTGACACGGGCCTCGGAAACAGCGCAGAAGAGAACCGAATCGATTTGAGGGCTTTCCAGGAACGGATATCGACGCCGATATGGCAATCGACCGAAGAAACACTTTTTGCACAGATGATGACGAATACGCTTCCAACCGATGGAACTGATCCCTGGGGGATATTGAACGCCGACTTGAATTGGGAAGGCGAAGGCCTGTCAGCTGGGAACTGATCAAGGGATCATGATGGCTGCTATGTACGATAAGGTCATGTCTGGAGTTTTGGTATTGGGTTTGTTCTTGTCATGTCTGTAAATGAGATATTGGATAAGGGGATTTTGTACGACATATACCCAGTGTTACTTTGAATACGGTACAAACGACACAACTCCTGTACTATTATTGGGGACGATTAGAAGATAGATGCCAGGATAGTCACTTTACCTGACAAATTCCTATCGATATGGATGTAAATTAACAAGTATGAATTGATTTCTTCAATGTCGAGTTCCCAATATAGTCAAGTATTGGTGGTCCCGTCACTTCCGAAGCTTGCAGTGCCTATCCCTTAAACCCCTGTAACTTCAGGGTACGAAAAGCTCCACTCATCATGACTTGTCCCCCTTCAACACCCTCATCTTCCTCTGAGTTACCCAGCCATTGGTTGTACATGAGTTGTCCTTCACCATGTTTCAATATATAATTGGCCTCGCAGCCATTCTTATCGTCTTCTCTAACCCCATCAGCGACTTCTTTTATCCAGACCGCGCCAGCCGCGTTAATGAGGCCTCACCGCGGCCGAAGTTCAATGAGTCGCTGCTAGCCATTGATGCGCCGAATGCGACTGCGCCTGAGTGTGCACCAGATGGATATATAGCTAGGGTTTTGAACAGAGAGCCTCTTATTGTGTATCTGGAGGGCTTCTTAAGCGAGGAGGAGAGGAAACATTTGTTCGAGATCAGGTATGTGAACATATCGTGCCATGCCAAGAGCACATATAAGCATACATGATCTAATGACTTCGATGCTAACTGTCAACAGTGAACCCATCTTTGTACCATCGACCATCACCAACAACGGCGAGGCCACTCATCGCGATGCCTCAGTTCGCGACTCTGACGTTGCTGTCATCCCCAGAACTGACCCTGTCCGCTGCATCGAGTCCCGCGCCCGCGCCCTCCAAGGCTGGCGCTCCGAGCTCTGGATCGAGCGTTTAAGGACTCAACGCTATGGACCAGGCGGTCACTACAGCCATCACTACGACTGGAGCCATAATGTCCGTGGATGGGGTCGTGTAAGCAGTCTCATGGCGTGGGCTGGTGGTTCTGATGATCTCAAAGGCGGTGGCACTGAGTTTCCCTTGATCAAAAGACCGACGGATAAGACGTGGTGCCGATTTATTGAGTGTGCGGAGGAGGGGCAGGAGGAACAGGATATGGGGGTGGTGTTTAAGGTTGTGCCGGGAAATGCAGTGTATTGGGAGAATTTTGCAAGGGATGGAAGAGGTCATGAGGAGACGTGGCATGCTGGGTTGCCGGTTGATGAGGGCACCAAGATTGGGCTGAACATTTGGAGTTTTGGACGTATTTGAAGGAATGGAGTGAAAAAGAAGTAGCACATTTTGAGCATTAGAAGGTCAGTATAGAGTATGCATTCGTCCCAGCACCACCACTACCATATCTCTCGTTCTACCTCGTCACTTGTTGAATCACTCCCATCGCCTCTCACATTGTCCCATCCACCTTCCCCAAACAACCACCTTGTTCTGTATAGCCTCGGCAACCTGCTCCCTCGATGGCTTCGAGGTTACCAGCTTCTCATCCAGAGGCTCACTCAGACCAATAACCTCAAACCAGTCTTGTATCATTTGTCAGTTTGTTGGCTTTATTATGAGTCGAGATGAATACTCACATCTATGGATCCCATGGTTGATCAGAGGTCGTGGTGGGATATAGATCATGCCGTTACGACTTGCTCCATAACTGAAGCCTCCCGCAAGTCGAGTCAAGTTCTCACCCACAGGTTTAAAGTCGTCATTGACAACTCGAGTCTTATGAGCAGGTATGCCCAGATAGATCCTACACAGATCATTAGCTTTGCTTCTCTCATTACATCGGGTTGACTTACCCGTGACAAATTGGAGTTGGCAAAGGAGCATCCGGGTCTTCAGACACGATCAACCATTCCTTTACACCTTCGTGAGAATCCCATTCCAACTCTGGAAGTCGACCTTGTCCTCCATGCATATATTCTTTTCCTAGAGTTGCACCGTCTGGTCCACAGTCTGGAGATTTGACGGAGAGAGTGGGCTCGGGATGGGAGGCAAAGGCGGGAGTGGTGAAGAATGCTTTGGCATCACGACCTTTGTAATTCTGGAAGAGCCAACTGGCAGCTACTTCGATATAAGCTGTCATTTTGTGAAATAAATGCCTTTGGCGTTGATGTGTTCTGCAGGTGTTGGGTTGGGCAAGGTGTATGTTGGTTGCAGTGAGCGAAGTGCAGAACCTATCAGTACTGAGTTTCAGTAAAGTGCCAAGAGACGATAGAAATATATAATCGCCCATTCAAGAAATCATTGTAACCAATTCGGACGTCATGTATAAACTCCTGATGGTCTGGTCGGGCCTAACGGGGATAACCATCAATATCGGAGCCGAATCGGCAGACGCAGATCACCACCAACGTTAGTCGATCAGCCACTGACTTACACCAGGAGAAAGTTTACGATAATTCAATATTTATTGCAATAACGATCGTAATCTTAATTCGTGTCTATGCTTTGCCCAATGCACCGTAAATGCTGACCTTATGCAAATGCTTCACTCCATCTAAACCAGGATATGACCCAAAACACCCAATAAACTCCCATAGCCATATAAAACCAACCCAAACAAATCCAAAACTCTAGATTTCATAAGACATGTTCCATAACAATCTAACCCTTTCGTCCCCTAGATGAGAAGCCAAGCAAATACAAGAGCCAAAGCCCCAGCGTACATGGAAACAAGCCCATCACTTCCAAACGGCGAAAGAGATCCAGCGGCGTTGTCTTTATTGTTGTTCTCGGGATCTCCCGAAGACGGAGAAGCAGGATTGCTTGCACCTGTGGCCGAAGGAACTGAGTTCTTTCCAGATCCAATCTCGAGAATATGCGATCCAGAAGCGTCAAAGTTGCTCTGCGCCATCGAAATCTCATTATTCTCAAGATCAAACACAACGTAAGCACTTCTCAAGAAAGTGTCGCCGAGGATAGAAATATCTCCCTGGGAGGGTGCGACTCCAAATGTACACGCCTGCTGGCCATTGTCAAAAGACATTTGACGACCAGTAACGTCGGTAAAGTCGAGGACCATCTCACTCAGTGGCACCGTGATCTCGGCTGGATCGCTGAATCGGAATGTCAGGTTTCCTGAGTCGTCTGCGAGGTTGCAAGGGACGTATGCCGTGGACTCTCCATCTTGGTAATCGGCGCCAACAAGCTCGTAGATGGCCTCTGCGAGTCTACCGGGAAGATATGTGAGAGTTGAGCCCGAGTCGAGGACGACGCCGAGAGCGAGGTCTTCGCCAACGGTTTCTGAGCCTGCGCTCACGCTGTTGAGGGTGATGTAGAACTCGGCATACTCTCCGTTGATCTGGTCAATGGGCAGAGTGACTAATTCACCAGTGTACTGTTGTTGGTCAACTCCTCCAAACAAGATGGTTCCGGTCGAAGAATCGAGATCGTCCAAGTACAAACTAAATGCATTGGAAGCAATCAGTCCATTAGCAGCCAGCTTAGCCGGCAAGTTATCGTAGGGCTTTGCGTTGAGCTCGCCGACCTGCGCTTCGTTGCTAGCGTATCCAATACCGAGAACGCCCTCATTGTCCGAAGTATCATATCCAATTCCAAACTGTAAATCTTCAAGCTTGACATCACCCATGCGGAAAGTCTCGGTAGCGTAATCGCCAGAGGCTCCAGAGCCGTCGGCGTAAGAGATGTTGAAGTTTCCATTCAAATAATGATATGTCGACGACTTGTTGGCGTTATACAAGCCTGACTCGCTGCAGATGTTGGCATGGGTAGAGCATAGCTCTGAGCCTGCGGCGTTAACCCATAGATCACTACTTCCTGTGTCGAGATGTAAACGGAACTGCTGGGGTGGAGTGCCTAGAGTTGCGTTGAGGAAGTAGAGGGATTGCTAGACGCAAAGTTAACAAGACTGACTTGGTTGTATAGAGTCTGATAACTAACCTCATTGTCGATTCCGATATTTACTGAGCCGTCTCGTCTGTTAAGGCGCCTTCGGTCGTGGGCAATAGGATCAGCTATTTGCCGCCGCTGCATGCTAACAGCCATAACTCGAGGCTCAAGCCCATCTTGCCTCTTTTGTAGAGATATTGCTTCCGTGAAGGAAAGCAGAGATAGTAATAGTATAGAGGACACTTGATTTGACTTCATGATGGAAACTTTGTTGTTGCACTGCTGCAATACTCAGAGAACAGCTCATGCATGGATATAGATCCTAGGTGTATATAAATTAACCCATTCAACTAGCTCCAACATGCATTACGCCTTCAAGCCGCACCTGGAGATATGTCACTCTGTCATAGATTGGCTATGAGCTTAGGGTGTTGCCGCACATCCGCGCGGAAACAAACTCTGGAGATGCGTCAACGTCACCCTCCAACGTCAGAGCACCACCTTTCGGCACGGCAAGCCCGAGTTGATACTTTTGAGGAATACTCCGAGTCCGAAAAAGAGAAAGACGATGGAAAAGGCATGTCCTGTATAATCAAAATGCATTAGATGTAACATGTACTTGCAGCTTTTTAAACAGAATAAAACACTTCGAGTCATGACAAGGAGAACCCCTAACTAACACCGCAACAGATCACCTTTAGCCGCCGCACGAACCTTGTAGTCGCTCAAGATTGACATATTCGAAACGTCAAAGAGTCGTCGGAAGTAAAGCAGAGCGAAGCAAAGCAACCTCCGTGCTAAACCCAAACCCAAGGGGTCTCGTTCGGGAGACGCGCGGCCAAACCTTTCCATGACTGTAACAGGACGGAACTAACAGAACCAAGAGGCGAAACGCCTACGGAATACCCGGAGTTATTCTTATCATTGTTAGCGCGCTAACATTGTGGATTTTATTGCAGCAGAGCCATATATTCTGTCACGCCTATGAAACGTTTACTCGGGCGTCTGACTGGCGCATGGCTTGTGACGTGGGAGGTAATGGTCCCTGCAGCGCTTAACCACGAGGGACAGTTGTCAATGGCTGCGAGGCACCAAAAATATCATCGTCAGCGAAGAAGAATTTGAATTGCTAGCTCTTGAGTATCATATTCGGGAATAATCATTTAAAGATCCATCTCCACAGATATGGAATCCTTCAAGAATGCTGACGACTACTCCTCGTGGCTGAGTTTGCCGAACTTCCGATTATCAACGGAGATGCATCAACTGACACCGAGTTGATAAATCATAATAGATACGGTATGTGGCAATGACCTTGAATGCTTTAAATTGTGAATCCCGCTCTCCGACTTGCCACATCAAGTCTCTTGGTTGTTTCTGGCACCCAAAGGCTTCTTCATGACACAGTTTAGGGTAACCTTGTCGAGATTATCTTATCTGATGATAACTCCAAACATCAGTACCGCTAGATCTTATAAAACAACTGGATCGCGACCATGATTGCACTTGTACTACTTGAATATTTCCTCGAGTCCTTGGTGCTACTATGCTAAAGTATTCTCGGACGTATCCTGGGTAGTGGTGTGTGAAAATGCTCTCTACTCGATCTCGCTCCCCGTTTCTGAACGGATCACCACATACTCTACCCTCAACTTCCCCGATACATCTGTTCTGTCTTACACCAAATGCTTCAATCTTCCTTGGTTCTTGGTATTTGAAGCTAAAGAGGCCTCCAAATAAACTACCATTCCTAGTTCCAATACCTGCATTCATGTTGTTCACCATCAACCACTCACAGCACTCTTTATCCGTCTGCCTATCAACGGCGCAACTAGGTACCAAATGAATCCTTTTATACCTTAGCTGCCTGATAAGGCGCATGCCAAGATTGATGCACCTTCGTGCGGCTGACGTGCATTGAGGGGGTGACATCACATCAGATTGGACGGTTCAACTTCGCACATAGGGTTATATATATATGTATATCTTGCTTACCACTTCCTGCTGACATCGTGAACATTTACAGCAACTTCAATCGAACAAGTTAATATCAAAATCTCGAAACCGTGAATATGGATCCTACTCTTATCGCAGAACTGGACCGTTGGTACAAACTCCCGCTCAACTTGATAACTGAAACTCCAAACTAACACAATGACCCCCCAGTCCAATGTACGCCGTATGTTTACTCTTCCAACTATAACAACACCACGATTTAACAATGTCCATTTGCAGTCCTTCTTTGGTGCCATAGGTTGCGCATGCTCCATCGTCTTCACAACCTTTGGTGCAGCGTACGGCACCGCAAAGTCCTCTGGCGCCATCTTTTCGTCTGGCATCCTCCGTCCTGACATGGTGATGCAGAATACGTACGAAACAAAACCCAGGTCCAAAGAGATAGTAGCTGACGCAAGTAGACTGTGCGCTATCATGGCCCAGATCCTCTCCATCTATGGCCTCGTTGCAAGTGTGATCATGTCCAACAACATCAAGGAAAAGATGGCCATTCACACGGCCTTCCTGCAGCTCGGTGCCGGAATTTCTGTGGGACTGTGTGGCATGGCTGCTGGTTTTGCTATCGGCATTGTTGGTGATGCTGGAGGTATGCCAATTCCCTTGAACAGTGACAGGCTTGACAGGAATTACTGACACCATTTAGTCCGTGCAAGTTCGCAACAGCCGCGCCTATACATCGGAATGGTCCTCATTCTTATCTTTGCCGAGGTTCTGGGCTTGTACGGCGTCATTGTCTCCATTCTCATGCTCACCCGTTCCACCGATAATGTCACCGAATGTAGGTATTGAGAGAAGAGAACAAAGGGCGTAACTGCTTGTGTGCTGCGTTGGGCCATGGTATCACGAACCAAGTTTGGTGGTTGATTATACTGAATAAATATGGCGGGGGTATCTGCAGATCTAAGATTATGACGAGACAGTCACAAAGTACACAGGCTCTTCTCTCCCATGACCTTGCCTTCCTCTTATTACAATGCCCATTCGTTGACATTGTCGTTATGTGTGATGAAAGGCTCATCAATCCTCTTGATTGCCAGATCACTGCAAAGAATACTGCACATGGTTAGCGGTGAGTCACATAGCCGAGAACGTTAACTTACCAAGCAGACGCAACAAGAGCGTCAAGTTCTGCCACAACAGTCTCCCTCTGCGTACCACTGACTAAACCCTTCTGTATCTGCGTCTGCAACTCCCTAATGCGTGATGACTTGCCGACGCCCGCTTGCTCCAATACTTTCCGTCCTAAGCAGTCGGAATGAAATGAGTGCTGACAAGGAAAGACAAAGAATTGTCGACTCAACAGCGGCAACCCGCAGGTGTAGCACTTCTCTCCAGGCTCCACGATTGCATATCGATGATCAAGAGCGGCAATGTCGACCTTAATATTCGTAGCAGTTTGCGAAGACTCATCCATCTCTTTCTTTAGGTTATCAATATTACGGCTATAGTCCTCCAGCGCGGCACAGATCTCCTCCTTGAAGTCGTCAATGACGACAAAATCAGGGAAGAAAGGGATCAAATCTTCAATCTTGAGCAAGTCACACCGCTTGAGGAACTCAATTGCCGTCTTGATTCCGTTCGATTGCGAAATGACCTTGCGGGCGACTGCAAGCCACAGACGTTTACGTAGTTGCGGGTTCGACATGGGCCGATCGGCAATGACTGCTGCTAGCTCAACCTCGCCGTGAGAGAGAGCCAGGTCAACAGCTTGCAGATACTGTCCCATACTAGTGTAGATATGAACGCACGATAAAGTTCGATGGTGTTGGATGCAAAGTCGAAGAGCGAAATCTGGGTCGTAACGAGGCTCGTCTCCTTGCGCTTGTAGATACGACAGAAGCCCCGACTCGTCTTTGGAGGAATGCGAGGCGTAGATAGAGACAAGAGTGTTGTGCACCGCCGCATCCTTCGAGTTTAGTTGATAGACCGCGTAGTTCAGGTATCTTGTAGCCTGGTTCTGTGCGTTCGGGCCGCCCGTAAATGTCCGGTTGTACTCGAGGAAGGCAGGAATGAGATTCCGAGGCTTGAGGTCGGAATGTCTCATCAGAATCTCGACCAGCTCAGGCGCGACATATGTCATGAGTACGCTGCTATATCGGTAAAAGACTTCAGGGTCCGTCTGTTTCTTGAGAACATTCAGGGCCTCGTTCCATCTCTCCCGCTGTACCCAGTACGAAAGAACGTAGTTGTAATCGTTGACAGCATTTGCAAAGTAGAGAAGCTCTCCTTCACGGCCGTGGCTGCTAATGACATCGTACACCATCTTCCGGTCAAGGTCGTTCTTGTATTTGTCGACAAAGTCCCTGAATTCTTTCTTAACAGATTCGAGCAGTTTCCCTGACTCAGTCGAGTTCGTGTTCTCCGTTGGCTCAGCCTGTGTGTTGATGGTATCGTCCAGTGAGTTGAGCTTGGACATGAATATCTCGATCAACCAACCCGCAATCATCATTCTCTGCATAATAGCTGACTTCTTGAGCGAGGCAAGCTTTGTTAGCAGAAACTTTCTCAAGGCATCTGGTTGATTGTTGTCGATAATGCTCAAGGCGATATCCTCAAAAGGCTTGTTGCTGCGACCATATACAGTGGCAGCCTCAAGCCACTGGCCCTTTTTGGCCAAGTGATCACCATACGCAGCCGCAACCGTTTCCTTTTGCAGTGGCGTTCGAGCATGTTGCAGAGCTGGCTCGAACTGTTGCAGCTTGGTCATGATCTCCCAGATATTACGCTCCTCATCTCGAACCACAATCTCAAAGATCTCCTCTGATGTAAACAGCCAGAACGTATTCTTCTGGATATCTACAGAGAAGCCCAGAGGCTTCTGTCCCTGGCCGATGACATCGTGCTCTGAAACCATCTTCCCAGTAAGACGGTTCGTTGTGACCACACGGCCCCCAACCAAATGAACGATATGCCATTGAGTGAGTGCGATAGCATCAATTGCCTCGGTCGTCGCAACACGCCTCTCCCTATTCTCAGGAGAGACAATCTGAGCCCTAGGAAGCATTTTCGATTCTGAAAAGACCTTGGTCCCGAGGTTGCTGTCTGCAGGCTCGTTCGACAATTTCCCATGGAACACGCCTTGGTACGATAGCCAGGCATAGGCTCGGTCAGGAATGTCGTCATCGTATGGACCAGAATCAGGGGGATCAGGAGATACCATTAGGCTTGAAGGTGCTCCTGATGTTGTCCGCGACAGTTCGTGAACAACAGGCTGCTCCGACTCGAACAACCGGGTGTATACAGATCCTGAGCCGTCATGCCCAAATCCTATCCTTCCAACCAGGTGAAACAAGCGCGTCTGGGTAGCTATCACCACCCTTCGAAGATCTGATCTGTTGTTCTGGAGATTGTCCACCCACAGTCCAGTAATCGGTCCATCAGGAAGTTTGTGTAGATTCTTCAAATGCTTCACCTCCTTCTTGTAAAATTCCTTTGACGTCTCGATAAAAGCTTCGTAGATGTTGCCGTCGGAGGCACCGATCAGTATCTCGCGTGTCGACGCCGTAGGCAACGAGGGATTCCATGCCACACTTTCGATCGAGACACCTCGAAGGCGTCCGAGTGGTCGGGGATGTTTTGACTGGGAATGGAGGTAATAGTTCTCGCCGAGCGCGGTGCAGACAATCAGGTGTGATGCTGTAGGGTCAAGAAACATGCGCCGTATCATGCCAATCTCGGACGGTTTCTTGGGAAGATCGATATCTACACATAGATAACATTAGCCACTGGGAGAATATCCGCGGCGTGTCGTCCAAGTCTCCTACCATCGATATCCTCAGGTCGTTCCAAGTCAATACGGAGGATGCGCCCATTGGAAAGGGCGAGGACGATGACATTATTAGCAACCTGCGCTGCTACAAAGTCGGCTGCCACTGAGAACTGAAGCTGGACGCGCTCTATGGTAAAGATGGGCTCTTCGAGGTCCGGGACGCCATTGGCGGCGACGAAGCCGTCTTGGAGATCCAGGGCCATGGCGTCGCGGTCACAGGCGCATATTCGGTACTCGGGGGATCTAGGGGAGACTTTGGCGTCTTGCGCACTATGAGACGATGAATCTCAGCTCGGATATTAGGGATTCGTGAAAGGCCAACGGTGGCCTCGAGGTCGTTGGAGCTGGTTGAGGAGCTGGTTGATGGGATTGAGTTGGTGGTGATGAGAGTCGGTGGTTGGACGGGCCCTGTACGTACAGTAGGTAGAGTAGCTCCCCACCCGGAGCCTTGAATGAGCGCTACGATAGGCAGCTGCTGTGGTAAGGCAGCTACTCTAGCTCAACAACACCTAATCTCCAATATTACATCACTTTTCTGCTCTTACGCAAACATCGTCACTCGTGACTATGGCACGGAGTTTGATGCCTATGAATTATGGAGGTAGAAAGCAGGATATGTTGTTTTCAAGTTAGACTCTATAGCCCATGTGCTGATATACACAAATCTTCTCCATTTACCTAAATCTTTTTAATCATTGCAAGTGTCTAAACTCACTCATCGCATCTATAGCCTCTATAGCCCAAGACAGCTATAAGACGACAAGAAGTCTTGTTACACCAGAGCGCCACCCATGACTTTATCGCCGTGCCTTCAAATGAGAAATACCAGCCCCTAGATCAAACGCACAGGACGGTCCATGAAGAATATACAAATGTAATAGTTTGGGTCGTCACCCAGTTTCAACGCCGTCTCCAAAAGTCTGCGCCAAACCCCTTTGCCTATAAAACAAGCCGTCGAGACCAGGAATTAATGATTCTGCGTGCCCTCGTTATGATAATGGTTGGCATAACCGCCTTCAGCTCGGCCCGGCAGTTGAAGTGCCCGTTTGATCGTCCTCAAGAAGCGTCGGATCAGAGCTGTTACCGTTGAGCTCTGTAGCTGGGGAGTGACTCCTCCCTAGGAGTTCTGCAAAGTCCGTAGGCGGTGCATCGAGAGGCTTTCTGCCAATAATGACTCGCATCTTGACTTGAAGATCCTTAGATCTCTCGGGGTCCTTAGCTGCGTTGGCCAAATCTCGCGCAGCCGCTTCGCATGCCTGTTTGCACTTCTCAGGGTCCCAACCCATGTATTCTGTCAATAGTCGCAAGCAGTGCGCCTCTAAACCATCCAAACATGAGATGAGCCAGATTTTGCCAGCGGATGCCTCGGCGACAGTAATGGGGATTGAGTATTCGGTTACTCGTACGTCGACGAAGCCTGCCTCCATGAATAACCGTGGCTCAAGATGATATGTGCCCCGAGGACGTCCCGCCTTTTGCGACGCTATCTCGAGATCTCGATGTATCTCGCGCATTGGCGAGTTTTCTGGGAATTGGGATAAGAATTGGACAAAGCCTTCGGCGCTGACAAAGTCTTGAACCTCGATCCAACCACCAGGCTTAAGAGAGAAGAAAGTGTTGTCGTAAACAAAGCTCCAACTCTGAAATGCGCCCTCCATGAGACGGAAGTGAATCAGGTCGTACGTATCAGGGTGACGATCCCAGTCTTCAGCGTCCTCGATTTCAAAGAAGACGTTCATGGGAACGCTCTTGGTCTCCGCAATCGCAGCAATGTCGGTTCCTACAACCTCACAATGTGGATGTAGCTCGGCCATCTTGATCGCCCATTCGCCCGTACCTGTACCGATATCGAGAATATGGGCGGGGTCCTGAAGAGGAACAAGAGTGAGCTCGCCGTCGAGAACGTGCATAAATACTTGGTGTTGAAGAGCCATTCGTAATTGCTCAATATCGTCGTTGGGCATGTAGTAGTCGCGACAGTAGCGTCGGCCGTAGATTTCCCTATAGTCGAGGTCTTGGGCCCATAATGATCGCGTTGAAGCAGCCCTGAAACATAGATGTTAGTATCAACATGCGAGCCAAGCAGAATTACATCGCCTACATGTCTGAATCTACTGCGCGGGAATCTGGAGAGAATGGAGTCTCTACACGGTGGGAGGCAGAAACCCCGGGGTATTGGGAGGCGGGATATATGGATATCATATCGTCTTCATCGACATCTTCGTCGAGTTCAGAGTCATCATGGTGGTGATGCTCCTCGTCGGTGCCCACGATGCTGGTCATGGCTGTGTTGTTTCCGTCGCTATTGGCATGCTCACTCTGTGTACCGTCACTCGATTGTCGGCCGCTTTGTATGGCGTACGAGTCCTCCGAGGACATTGTGCTCGTCTGAGACTGGTCGTGACGTCCCCGTGTTCCCTTGCCCTGCTTGCACCGTCGCTTTTTGGCCATCGACGTCTAGAGAAAGCCTACCAACTATTGTAACCGAGGAGATGCGACAATGACTAGCGACATGGCTTAGAATCGGGGAATGAGGCTGAAACGAGCGGCGCGGGTGACAAAGTTTTGCCTCCCAAAGGTAATTTGATATTGCTGCTGTCGCGATTTCGGTTGGTGGATTGATTGATGAATGGTGGAAGATGCCGGATCAGCAGAGCCGGATATAGTATCGGGGAGGCTGCGAGAAGGATGTCGTCTTTGTCGAAAACACCGTACGACGTTGAATAAACCAAAAGCGTGAACAGCAGATCGTCGGCGCAAGCGCAAAAACGGGGGACAAAGCAATTATGAATGGATATAACGTAGAAGGGGAGTGGAGAGGATCCAGGGACTGGAGAGTTGAGTCCTGAAGAGAGGAAGACCTGGGGATTGGTAAAGATGGTCCGTGAGCACAGACCAAGAAATGTGGACAGGGGATCCGGAAGACAGCCGCCAAAGAGCGACGGATACTTGGTCAATCAGTTCACAGATGGTGATGATGAAGTCGAAAAGAGGAGGTGACATTAACTCGGGAGAGACAAGAGGCAAAGTTGAGACAAGAAGACACAGAAATAGGACAAGCAGGCCGGGGAACAAGGACAAGCAAAGCTAGCTAGCAAAGCAACTAGCACAAGCTCTCGCTCGGGCTGGATCAAGACAAAAAGAGAGGCTCCTCTCCCGGGACTGGGTCCTTGGTATTGTATTGGCTTGGGTTTGGTGAAAGGAAGTGGAGGAAGCGATCCAAGGATTCGACTCGGAACTAGGGAACCCATCGCATGGCATGGGGATCCATAGAGAGAGAGCCAGGGGGCTTTGTGCCTCTCCTGCTTGGCCCTTGGGGTTCAAGAATAACCGGGAATAGAGGTATAGGTCTTCTATGCCAGAATTTTTATTACATTCTAATTAAATCCTACAAAGCTATACAGTCTTATAGCCTAAGCCTTAAAGGTTCTTATATCACTTATTTTATAAACTTATCATTTATGATGATACTGCAGTTAACGATAGTATTCGAATCACTTGCAACTGAGAGTCCGGATTCTTGCTGAACCCCCTAGCTTGGGCGACCACAAGCGACAAAGAGGGCAAGGATATGCTGGCCGGTTGACAACGTTTCTGGTTAGGCGACAAGTCTCTTAGTTGACGGCGGGAGACGCTAGCGGTTTCTTGACAAGGGACTTGCTGGGGTCGGTTGTTAAGAGAATGTTTTGGATGATGGCTTAGAAATTGATGAATGAGCTGATGAGGTACTATCTTGGTTGAAGCTATATTCGCTTGCTTATACACGTCTGGACTGTACACTTTACATACGACACCCGCAATCTTGGACAAGACTCTCATCGGATCTTGAATAAACCCTTACCTTACCTACATGCCCCGGGGCGCACATCCGAGCGACGGGCTTGGCGGTAGTGGCAGCGGAAGCGGAAGCGGTAGCGGGAGGGCCGTGATAACCATGCGTAGCGAATATTCACCCATTCGATAATGAAGTCTTTAATGGAACGTTGTTTCTCTTCTTCCAAACAGAGCTACAACTCCCGAACCCACGACGGCTTTGATGTACGTATTGACGTTGCAGACCGGACGGCCAAGTGTGGAGGTTTATCCATTCCTCAGCTCAGGTACCTAGCATATAGCCCGTCACATATTTACCTGAATACGGAGTACTTGCGTGGGATGTTTTGAGTGCCCCGAATCTATTTCTCGGCTTGAAGTTGCTCCGATGTTCACATGGATGTTCAAGCATGGTTGTCGACGGCCTCAGGGGGTGATCAAGGCCTGGGCTCCCAAGCCTTTGTCCACTATTGAACGTGCCCTACGCGTCCTTTAGGCCCATGCCGATGCTTGTTAAGTTGCATTGTGTCTTAGATCTTGCCTGATACCAGTATAATCTCGAATTCAACTGACTCGATGGCTTTGTGGCTTTCAAGTTGTCTCACCCTTTTGTAACACTACATAGAAGCCCCCAGAACAGCCACGTTAGGTTCTAGCCTAGCCTAGGCTCTTACACATAACCCAAAAACTTGCTCTTCTGAACTGAAAGTTTCCCCTCGCTGCATGCCGGCCCATTGTGAGGGAGCCCCGGCCATCATCCCACAGCAGTGGAGCGGTGCAACGGTACAACGGGCAAGGAACAGACAGTCGGTTCAGAATCCACACGAGAGCCAGCCAAAGTTGATTCAGGCCAATACATATGCGGGCCCCATCATGAGTCGGGGCTATCTGACAGAGAACTCGGACAGTCGGGGCTCAATAAGGTTCCAGATGGTGATACTTCCTGTGATGTCTATGCATCGTCAGGGAAAGTTAATGTAACAGGGTACAGAAATTCAAAGGAGCCAAGCATTCCACTGCGGCTCTTCCACTTACACGTCGTGTAATGTTTCAATGTTACTCAAGAAAAAAAGAAAACCGTTTTACTGCGGTTACCCGTGTGTGTGTGTCTCTCTCTCGTGTCTTGTCGTGCCTCGCTAGGGTCTGATTGTAAATCATCGATCCCCACCCTGTCGGGAAGTAAACGGTCCCATTAACAACCTGGGAGTTTTCGACGCGGAATTAGGTAGCTACAAACTACAGGGATAGTATCACTGTATGCGTTATACTGTACTTCTTCGGTATCAACTCTGCAACACTCGGTTACTGAGTAGTGCTTGGCATTGAGATTTAACTTTGACATCGTCAAATTGTGCTTCATCCCATCTTGGACCGATTACGCGACTCTCCAAAGCGGCCCGTCCCCTTGGGCTAATTAACCCTTAATTCACCTCCCGCCTTGTCAAAGTTGATTAGTGCCTTTAAAACCACTACTCAATGTCACTGTAGAATAACTAGAGTTTTTTCCCCAATGGGCTTCTCTTCCCCTTCTCCGCATAGTGCAAACTCTAAGAGCCAAGCCGTCTATCAATATTTCGGCAGTTCAAAATATGATGATGTAAACAAATCCCAGGAAAACGTTTTCCTGTCTTTTCAACCCTCCCTTATCCGGCAGGTTGGTTCATGTTGGGCATCGAAAATGCAGACCTCCCCCAGTCTAGGATCGTCCCGCTCTTATCCCATTCGTTGAAGAATCTGCAGAAAAAGGGAACTTTACCACGTATCACACAAACTTGTATGCGCTGTCAAAGTTTCCCGGCCCCTTAGACTGGCGGCCCGGCGCCGCGGAATGGTGTTCACCCCGACCCGCTGGTCTGGTGCTGATGCTGGTGCTGGTGTTTGTGCGTTGGTACTGTCTCTGCATCTGATACCGGGTCCCTGGGAGAACCACCCCCTAGGTTTTGCTTGGCTCGATGATCAGGGAGTTTTTGTTTGCTGAGGTGGTGATGCATCATGCAGGAGGATGCATCATTATATGCGGCCGCTGGTTACGTATGTTGCATTGCTTTCCCATTGTGCCCCTGTGGCCGCGCGGTAAACAATTGGTCGTTAATTAGAGAGCTTGATAATCGGATGTTGAGCCGTTCTCATAGGTGGAGGCCATATCTCAAGCCCTATTGTTAACATCTGAAATCCAATGTCAGCTTAGAAATCCAATGTAATATTCAAGTCTATATGCACACTCCTTCTTCCGACTCCCAATGAGCGTACACACAAAAATGTGCACTCAACTATGCACCGAGAATATACACAACTTTGCCAAGCCCTAAGAGTCATTATCCTATCCCCAGTCTTGATCTATCTGTCAGCAACATTATGCGTGGTATCTATGTCTTTGCTCTTCATCTTTCGTTAAATATGCATGAACAGAATCCTTCTCTGCTTTGCTGTCATCCCGTCATCAGACAGCAATCTGGTGATCTCCACTGACGTTTTGATGGAACCCATTCGTACCATCTCCATTATGTGTCACCTTGCGGCATCCATTTGTATCCTCCTTTTTCTGTTCTGGTAGCTTACCTTGTCGTATATCCTGCGACTCAAGTGGCTCGTCACGCATTGAGCGTGCATCGTCCGGAATCATCTCCCCATCGCTCACTGTGGGAAACGGCGTGAGAACATGGCTAATGTCTCCCCACCAAGACTCTCCGAACTGGGTGAACCAGTCAACTGTGATCTTGAGGCCCTCATCAATCGACACCTTCTGTTCCCATCCAAGTCGCTTTAGTTTAGTGCCATCGACTGCATACCGGCGGTCGTTAAAGGGCCGGTCCCGCGTGTACTTGATCCACTTGCGGAGCTGTTCCGGGGTATCGTGTGGAATCCTCATTCGGTCGAGAAGCATCCCGCAGAGTTCCAAATTGGAAACCTCATCGTGCGAACCAACGTTGTAAATCTGGCCAATCTGTCCTTTGTGGAGAATCGTATCAAAAGCATCAGCTGCATCGCCAGCGTATAGGTACCGCCGCGTAGGTCTACCATCCCCATGAAGGACCAATGGTCGTTGGCGGTTGAGGAGGCATGTAAACTTGGGAATGATTTCTGAGAAGGATTAGAAACGTCAACGTGCATGATGCAGTCTGCTGCTTCGGGACTTACTCTCTGGGTATTGGTGAGGACCATAAACATTATTACTGCGCACAATTATAGCAGGTAGCTTGAAGCTCTTCTGATAAGACTGCACCAGCATCTCTGCAGCTGCCTTGCTGGCAGCGTATGGATTTGTTGGGGCGAGTATACTGGACTCGAGCAGGTCATCATCATCCTCCTTGACCTCGCCATATACTTCGTCAGTCGAGACATGAATGAAACGTCCAATGCCGACTTTCTTGGCACTCTCGAGGAGAACATGAGTCCCGTAGACGTTTGTATGGGTAAAGCCATATGAGTTTCCAAAACTCAAATCTACATGTGACTGAGCAGCAAAGTGTAGAACAGTATCGATGTTATATCGTTCCATACAGTCAACGACTTCGGTTGGATTGGTGATGTCGCCATGATAGAAGGTGAAATTACGCTGTTCACTGAGTACTCCCGTGTTATTCAGAGCAGCACAGTAATCCAGCTTGTCAAATGAGACAATGTTGTAGGCATTTGGGTATGTTAATGTGAGATGGCGGACAACCCAGCAGGCGCTTACAAACAGATGGTCAGTACATGTTGTGGAGCAGAGCCTTCTTCAAGCTTGGCATCGCGAGATTCACTCACATGAAGCCAGCGCCGCCAGTGATCATGATGTTCTTAACATCAGGACGAGGCTCAAACTTGGTGCTACCAATGAGCACAGGGGCATGTTTCCATATGTCGGTTTGCTTATGATGGTCATTTGTTCTGACTGCTATAGGCATTGTTAGTTTATTACTCCTCAGCCGACTTGATTCGCTTGTCTTCAGATGCAGAAGTGCCAAAAGAAGAATGACTTACCATCGGTGACCCCATTAGCACGCGGCGAGTCGGTAGAGGCCGTCATATTTGTCGCAGAGATGTTGAGGCTGAAGATTTATCGAGCTTGATCAGATCAGAATAGAGTAATGGCTGTAATGGCGTAGTCTCTGCTGTCGCGCAAAAACGGCTGCGTCATGAGTGACTGGGTCTTTAATTGTCGCAAACCACTCGTGGCGTATGGATCATCCAGGGGCAGGGATGTGTAAGAGACAATTCCTCGGTTCGATTATAGGAAAGAGCGTTAACAAGAGAGGCACCGTCACTCTCAAGAACATGAGCAGGACTTCTATTGCAATACGTCCGGGACGTTGACGAACGTTGGAAAAGCGGCTGAATGAAGTCAAAGGGGCAAATCACCCAAGACACGAGATAGACGTTGATTTCCAGGTACCTAACGGTAGCGTAGCGTGGAGCCAATGTCTGTCCACTGTACTGTAGGTAAAACTGAAGTGTGACGCCACTCAATGAAAAGGGCCGGTGAGATGTGGCGCTGGTCCCTGGAAAGGAACGTTGCCTACTACGTTGTGCGCCACAGTCCATAGTAAGGTACCTTGCAGTATTATTCAAATGTGAGATTAGTTTAGTTACACATAAACAGAACAGATTCTTGCTGATATTTCATAGTTGCTATGTTGGAGTGTTCCTATCCAATAGTCGTTTCTTTCAATTCGGCACCCTCGCATCAACAAGGGCTGGCCAGCTAGATAGATATTCCTTCAAGCTGGCACCTGTTCAACAATACAGTTCTAACTTCCAACGCTGAAAAACGGTAGCATTCCCACCGTATCCAACGGCGCGACCCGCAGAAGCAAGCATTTAAAGCCAGGTCTATTATACAGGGTATTAAGTTCGCTTCATACTAGGTACGCCAAGCTGTCAAGTGTCGGTTCATCAATCCTTGGACTGCCGTAGAACCAGGATTTACATCCATTGCAACCCGCGCCCAACTGCTTGACGCGTATATCTGCTCCGAAATTTAGTAGTTAAGCTGTGATTCGCGTAACGTTACTTATAAGCTCATGGTATCTAATTTGCCTGATATTTTCGCGAAAGAGAACCCAAGTGTTACTCCATTGGGGTCAATGCCTTCGGTATGACCTGTACACTTGACCAATGAGCGAATTAAATCCGAGGTTTATACCGCTTGACGCTCTTCACTCTCCCCATCATTGGAAACTTCATGCTTCTCAATGTTTCCAGGATCCAAGATCGAGAGCATGGGTCTTGGCTTCCTTGTTCAAGGCAACATGTCTCAAAAGTGTCCCCGATGGACAACACTCTTAATATCAACGTCACCATAACACAACGGAGAATTCTGCACCCCGAGAACTACTGGTCTATCGAATGTTTCTCACCTCACCGGCAGGCACCAACGTAACTCAAACGGATGGCAGCGGTGGATATTCAATCATTGGCATCCAGCCCTCGTTTGGATCGCGGACGTGATATCCTGAAAAGGGCGTGTCAACCAGGGTCATGTCCAGCTACCCTGCCATCCTGGATCTCCTCCGGTTCGCAGATGTGCATGGATTGGCTCGGCTGATGACGCATACCAACTAGCGAGGATCGCATCGGCCTCGTGTGCATATTTGACATATAGTAGGGTCTATGGACTAAGATACCGACAAGGTCTAGTTGGTTGCTTTAATGAGGTCTACAAACAAGGCTGCGCCGATGAATTGCTACCGATGAGTAGGAACGGTGAATACTTACTAGATGTTGGTAAACACGGACGAACCTGGCCGGGTTGGTAATGATTTTAACTTGAATTAGTGAAGAGTGTTTCCACTCATTAGTTATAAGTTTATACTGACTTAACAACGAATAACACTCCATTTCTGAGATAGTCGTGATGGCGATTTGAGAGATACCGGGAGCTATAATGAGAACAAACATCATTTGTGTAAATCTGCTCAAATACTTATCGGATATAGTAAGCGGCCTTCAGTGTATACAACCCAAGAGAACTGGAAGGACAAGCATCGCTCTGTGGTTGTGTATGCTTCACCTAGGCTGTCTTTCTCAACTGAGAAGCTCAATTTTATAACGACACAGAGTGAGACTACGTTGGTTTAGCTAGACAAAAAGAAATTTTTAAAAAAACTCATGAACTGTAGTCCGCCGTCTTTAGAGAGCAACGCGTCTGTAGTACGGATGCTTTGCCCACTGCTTCGCTGGTGTGATGCTATCCATCTCAGCTCCTCGCTCCTGGGGTGACATTGCTTCTGTCTGTCCCTTTGTTGAGACATAAACGGATTCGATATCAATACTTCGTATGAGAGTAAACAAATATATTATCCTGAATTTAGTGTAGATCTCTCATATCTCACTGAACCTCACAATGCCTGTTTAAACAATGTAGTACTCTAAGAGCATCATCATCACCTTCCAGCCAGAATTGCTTGAACATGCTCCTGCAAATGAGATATAGGTACTACCTACCTATTCGATCATAGGAACTCTTCCAGTGTCAGCCGGGCAGGAAAGACGGTCCATGAGCACTTGCATTAGAGAGTTGCGGCTGCCACAAGGATCTCGTAGGAAGTATCATATCTCCCAGTCTCCCTTCCCCAGCCATATGAATATGCCTGCCTCGAACAACTCTTTGGACTGAGTCGTCCTCGATGTAAAAGACTTTCAGCTCATCTGCTAGGAACTCAACCAAACACCATCAACCCACAGAACAATCACCACTTATCCAGTACCAACTACTTACTCATCACCAACCAATAATCGTTCCATCACATCTATCTTTACGAAATCTAGATCAAAATGCCGTCGTGTTTGAATATCGGCAGGCGTTTAAAATCGACCGCCTTATTCCTCAAGATGGGTAAACGTCACCAGAGACAGTTATCGCGCGAAGAATCCGACAGAGTCCAGAACACGCCGGGGGACGTATCGCAATCCGGAGAATCAAACTCAAGGCCAATACAGGTGCCAAGGTCAGGGCAACAAGTAGAGTCAAGCTCTGGTCCTTCGGTAGAGCCAGGCTCGGGTTCTCCAGTAGAGTCAAGTTCACGGC
Source organism: Fusarium stilboides (assembly GCA_014822085.1). NCBI lineage: Eukaryota > Fungi > Ascomycota > Sordariomycetes > Hypocreales > Nectriaceae > Fusarium > Fusarium stilboides. Next base: position 24,055 of record JAASAY010000592.1, read on the forward strand.
CAACACAAGAGCCAAGATCATGGTCACCAGCAAAGTCAAACCCACGGCCAATACAAAAGTCAGGCTCACAGCAACCGGCAGGTTCAGGCTCGTATCCAACGCAATAGCCAAGCTCAGGTTCTTTGGCAGAGTCAAATTCACGGTCAATGCAAGTGCCAAGCTCGCAACCGGAATTTTCAGACCAAGCTCAAGTTTTATGATCTCTCATTTGGAACCGTGGTGAGTTGTTAACCTCGTTGCAAGAAGCGACTGACATCTTACAGTTCTTCGTCCGCAAATGGAATTTCTTTGACCCTGGATCTGACGCTTATCAACTCACCTCTGCTGTAATGCACTTCCTTTTCATCTTGTTGATGCTACGGGTGCTCGTTCCGACGCCCTTTACATTCGTTATTTTCCATTCAGATAACCAGCGTGCGACTCGTGTGTCAGGTTTCAGTTGCCGGGCTCTTCTCTTGTGTAGTTTTTTGTTCTTGTTTTCCGATAATTTCTCAACTATACAGTGGTCACTGTCAGCGAATCTTTTGTCATGCTTGCTATGCGTTTCTGGCGTCCTCTGGAGCCCTATTTTGCAAACAATCCGAGCGCCTCGTTAGGATACTCGTGTACGCTACTCTTGCTGCTATTTTTGACGGTTGACTGATTGGATCTTAGGTATACAGCGGGAGTTCGCAAGTACGGTGGGCAAAAAAAGTAGCCGCAAAGTTGCGGTACTTGGCCGGACATAGCGCAACAGACAACTTCTTCTATTTGCGATGGAACATTCGAGACAATGAAGGGACAATGGCATGACAGCGGACCCAGAGACAAAATTGGGGGCATCTTTATTATCGTTCTATAGTATTGTTGGCTCAAGTTCAAGAACGCCTGGCGCCACGACTACGACATCAACGTTAGCAGAACAATTACAGGTTGAATCTCTTGCGGTCCTTCTCCATCTTGGCCTTCCATTCCCATTGTGTCGCATCGTCACCCTCACTTCCGGCTCTTCCAATGCCCTTGTCAACTCTCCTCAACTTCAGCGTGAAGCGGGGGCCAAGCTCCTGTAAACCAGCACGGATACCTTCCACGCCCTTGAGCTCCTTTCCATCAGCACCGACAATGCTCTTCTCTGTCTGCCGCTTGTCTCGGAAGACATAACGATGTCGCCTCACAAAGATGTAGTCTCGCTGGTTGTGAAGTGTAGTGACTTGGCGGCCTTGGAACTCTGGCTTAGGGGGAAACAGGGTCATGAACAGCTTGGCTGTCAACAAACCTAGCGGGGTCTTGAAATTGTTGAGGAGAAGCTCGGGGTAGTGATTTGTCGGGTTTCCGTGGCCAGGGAGTTTCTTGCCCTCGATCCAGTTGGTGATAGAGAAGTGAAAGGTTGGGCCGGTAGGAAGATGCACAACAGTAAGGCCTGTGGGCTTCTTTGAATCCTCTTTGAGAAGAACAATGGTAGTATAGTCGCGGTTTGAGGCAAACTTGCAGATCTCTCGAAGGGAGTACTTGTGGCCATATCGGTGAGCGGACCTGGGGATGTAGGAACTGTTGGGGAAGAACTCGCAAAGAACACTGGCTTGTTCGTGAAGTGTCGAGTTGATAGACGTGGTGACCAAGATCTTGGGCTCTGGAGGCGGGACATCGGTGAAAAGGGAGGGGAACTTGAGGGCGAGCGATGTGGGCGTCAAGTCGAGGTTTGTGCTTGTTGTAGATGGAGCAACACTGTTGTCCCGTTGCGCTCGACGTTCGCGCTTCTTTTCCAATGCGGCCTGTCGCTCCTCATCCATCTCCTCATCAGAAGCCAACATACTGTCTACATCGTCATCTTCATCTTCCTCCTCGGCGGCGCGCATGGCAGCTTCATGAGCGGCCTGCTCTGCTGCCTCGGCCTCTTCAATGCGACGGCGCTTCAGCTTTTCGAGATCCACCTGCACACCGAGACTATCATCGTCGACATCGTCCCACACTCGCTTCGAATCGATCGTGGCGGGTTTGCGCTTTGCTAGACGAGATGCCTTGAGCTCGGGGTCCTTGGCTTCTTCCCTTCTACGACGGTGTCGTTCCTCATGCTTCTCCTTGTTCTGGTGCTTCTTGTATTGGACGAAGAGCTCCTTTCGCTTGAGCTTGTTGGCAGACTTGAGCGCCTGAACAGGCGGTTTTGTGAAGCCCATTGTGAATTATTTCGATCAAGTCAAATGTCGAATCGAACCTGATCTTTACTGGACACAATAGAAAGCTGCGGCTGGGAAATATTTGGTGGAGGGGCATTTCTGTCCGGCAGAAAAGTCCAACTTTTTGGCGGTGAAAGATGCTTCTGCCCAATCAAAGGGTGCGATTTGGGGGGAGCCCCACTGGACTTTGTCAACTTTCGCAGAAAACGAGGACGACAAAATCTTTACCAAGAGACGCTCTATATCGTCTTTCATACACAATCAGTTCAGCAAAATGGCCCCAAACGGCACAAAACGGAGAAAGATCGCTCATGACTCTGCTGATCATGAATCTCAAGATCAGAATGAGTCAAGAAGCGCTCAGAAATCTTTCTTCAAGAACGCTTCAAATTGGAATCTCGAACAAGACTACGAATCGCGCCCGCGCAAAGGCAAGAAGCAAAAGGAGAGCACCAGACTACCCATCAAGACAGCAGACGGTCGAATTGAGCAGGTCCAAGGAGAAGAGGATGATGCGGCTTCAATTGAGAGCGACACCGAGTGGCTAGAAGGCCGCGAGGATGAGATGGAGTCGGAGCCTGAGCAAGAAGAGGTCGAGGAGGAGCCCGAGATCCCAGAGCCTCAGCAGATTTTGGCAGCGCAAGAAGAATTGGCAAAGATAGCCACGCAAATGAACGAGAATCCGGAGGAACACGTCGGCGCATTCAAGACCCTCGCCAAGATCGGACAGTCTAAGATCATAGCCGTTCAGATGCTCGCCCTCATGACACAAATGTCCGTTTACAAAGATGTCATTCCCGGATACCGAATACGCCCACAGGCCGAGAACGGTCCCAAGGAGAAACTTTCCAAGGAGGTTCGCACGGTGCGACAGTACGAGCAGGCGCTGGTCTCAGGATACCAAACCTACATCAAAGAGCTGGCCCGGTGTTCCAAGCTTGAGGTTAAGGCGGCCAAGGGTGGACAGAGTTTAGCGAACATCGCTACAACATGTACTTGCACCCTCGTCACATCAGTGCCACACTTCAACTTCCGCATAGATCTGCTCAAGATTCTCGTCAACAAGCTCAGCCGGCGCAAGATCAACCAGGACGGCGTCAAGTGTCTAGAAGCTCTCCAGACCTTATTCAAGGAGGATGAAGAAGGACGACCAACCAATGACGCCGTGGCCCTGCTTTACAAGATGATGAAGGCCCGCGAATTCCAGATCGACGAGAGCGTTGTCAACCTCTTCCTCAGCCTGCGCCTCCTCTCTGAATTCTCCGGCAAGGCGTCGCAGGACTATGTCGAGAGCAACGCCGGGCCCTTGAAGAAGAAGAAGGAGTTCAGAACCAAGCGTATGCGTAAGTCGATGAAGGAGCAAAAGGCCCTGGACAAGGATATGGCCAACGCGGATGCTTCTGTCAGTCACGAGGAGCTTGATCGCATGCAGTCAGAGACGCTCAAGATCGTATTTGCGAGTTACTTCCGTATCCTGAAGCTGCGAATGCCGCATCTCATGGGCGCTGTTCTCGAGGGCCTGGCCAAGTACGCACACCTCATCAACCAGGATTTCTTTGGTGATCTTCTTGAAGCGCTCAAGGATCTTATCCGCCACAGTGAAGAGGACGCCGAGAATGGCCCTGCTGGTGAAGATGGCGAAGAGGAGGAGGAAGACGACGATGATGACATCCCCGTCCGTAACCTCACTCGCGAAGCCCTCCTCTGCACCGTCACAGCGTTCGCCTTGCTCGCCGGCCAAGACGCTCACAACTCGCGCAACGACCTCCATCTCGATCTCTCCTTCTTCACAACCCACCTCTTCAAGTCCCTCCTCACTCTCTCCACAAACCCCGATATCGAGCTGACGCGCCCCGCCAACTCGACCAACGCAGCCTCAAAGATCAACGTCCAGACAACAACAGTTCTCCTTTTGCGCTCGTTGACGGGTATTCTTCTTCCTCCATGGAACATCCGATCCGTGCCGCCTATGCGTCTCGCCGCTTTCACTAAGCAGCTCATGACGGCTGCTCTCCAGCTCCCCGACAAGTCGTGCCAGGCTGTCTTGGTGTTGCTCAGTGATGTGGCGCACACTCACGCGAAGAAGGTCCGTAGTCTGTGGGATACCGAGGAGCGCAAGGGTGATGGTAGATATAACCCCGTTAGTGATAGTGTTGAGGGTAGCAACCCCTTTACAGCGACGGTGTGGGAGGGCGAACTGTTGAGGAAGCACTGGTCCCCCAAGGTCAGAGAAGGCGTTAAGATCCTAGAGAAGGGTATGTCTGAGTAGATGTTTGCATGATTGAGAAAATATACCAGCGCTGTACACAAAATTTCTTTGCTCTCTACTGTCTTATATGAGACACAAAACATCAACGAGGTCACAAATTACGTCGTTTTTAAAACAAAAAACAAGTGTCGTAGAAGACTTAATACAGCTTATCTTACATTTTTACATACACTTTCGCGGCATTCGCATCTGTTGACAGATGCCCAAGTTCGAGTGTCCATCTGGCATCCATATCCGTCACTCGTAATGCCACAGCAATTAGCCCCTTTCCTCTCTGCCAACAACACCATGTTCGTTTTTGCACCTCGAATCTTCCACGACGACATCCGATAAGCTCGACTCTTGACGAATCTGGACCGACACTCCACCCATGCGTTGCGTCTAATGACGTTCTCTACTTGGCCCACATCGACGAGCCCAGGCCTTTGGTTGGCTTCTTCGTCTTTGCTGCAGAGCCTACCTGGTTGTTCTCGTTGCGGATAGGTAAATTCGCAGAGAACGTGTTGGGTTGTACCAGCGTGTGCACACCCTGAGTCGACGATTGGTTGGTTGTGGCAGCTGCCGGCTGCATGAAGAGCTGGCCGCTCGAGGGCCCTGGGATAAAACACCCGTCAGCAAATTGAATTGGGGTGACAGTGACAATTTGCCCAGCAAAGCAAGCAGATTGAAGATTAGCCAAGTGGTTTCCCATAACATCCTGAACACCCATCTGCTCGACTGAACTACTCGCAAGGGGTTGAATGGCTTGAGTATGCTCGGTAGGAGCTTCTGGAGGCGCCAGAGAAGCAACCTGAGGTTCTGGCACAAAGCCAGGGGCTTGTGGGCGAAGCCCTGAGTTGTTTGCACTTTCAGACGACTCGGGCTTACCTCTGGTCAGATCTTGCGAGACATCGCTCTCACTTTCGGTCTGCTGAATCACTGCAGCTTTGGGCTTGACTTCAGTTGGGACTTTGGGAACGTCGGGCTTGGGTTCGGGCTGTCGAGTCTCTGATGAGGCAACTAGGCCGCTTGCTAGCTCTTTCTGAAGGAGTGCAAGGTGGCTGGATGCCTTGTTCACTGCATTTGCGATCGCCAACTTTCCCGTGTTGTTGTTGACACGCTTCACGATGCAGCCCGGACCCAAAATGTCTTTCGTTGCATTCGGTTTCAACTTGTATAAGTCGTCAGAGGAATACTTCAAGAATACAGCGGTATTGGACTTATTCACAGTCTTCTCTTCCGCTTTGGTGGCTTCAGAACCATCTGTTGACTCTTCATCCGAGTCCTCTGCCTGGCAACTGAAGAAGTAGTCGGCAATGGTGTTTGTAGGCTTCTTCTCAGGGCTGATGATGGGAATTGCACTCTGGACCGGGGCTTGAAATTGTTCTGGGGTGACAAACGCAGGTGTCTTAATAGCAGACTGGTTTGACTCAGTGGTCAGACCTCTGAGAAGATCAACGTTGCTTCCAACACTGGGACCATTAGAGACAGCCGGGGTAGAAGAGCGAGTCTTCCCTTCCACAGCCATCTGTTGGGTGTGACCCTGAACGGAACTCGCGGCACCGACTGCAGTCGATGCGACAGTAGGACTTTTGGCCTGCTTGACAGCTTCTTGAATCGCTAGAGATAGTTTAGCCTTCCGCATAGATTACAGGCTCTCGTACTCCTTTCACTGACCCTGTGCTGGCTTGGGAGATGGTTTAGGGGTCGCATCTCGACGGCCCAGAAAGTCCAGAGACGATTTTCCCAGAATAGACCCAGGTGTGCGCTTGAGAGGGTCAGACATCAGAGTTGTCGTGTAGTTTCGTAGACTGGGAGGGGGTACATGAGGATTTCCAGGGGGTGCAGGCGCTGGGCGAGGTTGATACTGGAAAGACTCTGATGACATGTTAACCGATCTGGCTCCAGAAAGCGTTCTCTCAGGGCATTGGTTTCTTTACCTTGACGCTTCATGGGAA
>JAASAY010000593.1:0-12393 GCA_014822085.1 Fusarium stilboides
GTTATTACGAGCCAGCTTGACTTTACCGTGCATTCCACGACCAATTTCTTCGATTACTTCATACTGGTTGATAAGCTTCCGGCCAGTGGCGGTATCTGAGTCAATCAGAGCCTTGTGCGTCCTACAGTTGAGAATTAGGTTAGTACTTGATAAGTGAAACGGTCCATGCCAGGCTCCCCGCCCATTATCCCCGCCCTAGGCGAGCAAAACCGAGCGATAGCGGAACAAGTGAAACTACAGACAATGGGAGACGATATTTCCCGTGATGGATCAGAATGCTTACTCTCTAACTTTGTGCATTTGCAAAGGATGCAATAGAGGACTTTGCGCATAGTTCGGCGGCGTATTATTCTCGGAAACAGAGGTGACGAGGTTTTGTCGTGAGCCCGAAGGGCTGAATAAACCCGGAGAGGACATCGGAGTGCTGTTGGCCGTCCTCAACGGCATAGAGGAAGATGAGGGGAGATGCGTGTGCAGCGGCGGGGCTCGGTTCGTCGTCGAGAGGGAGGTGGACGACTGTTGCTGCGAAAGCGACTTGTGGTGATGGCGGTGGGAGTGATGGTGATGTTGGTGGTGGTGAGTATGGTACTGTGAGGGATCCATGATGGGCGAGATAGATTCAGCGACCTTGGTCGCCTCGACATGCTGAAAGGGATCGCAGAGGGCTCGCGAAGGCGGGCCTTGGAGTTGGAGTCACAACGGATGTGACGAGAGGTCTATAGTGCCATTGTCGTGTATAGAGCGCAGCGAGAAAATCGAGGCCGAGGATCGGAAGGCGGAAGGCGGAAGGAGGTCGAACACGTAGAAAAGTTAGAGACGAGAGATTTGATGAGAGAGAAGTTGAGATGGTGGACTAGTAGGTCAAATAGCCTGGACAAAAGAGTAGAGCAAGTGGAGCAGTGTAATGAGAGAGCAGGTCTTGTGTTTTTGGGGGGGTGGATTTTTTTAGTTGGTGTTGGACTTGGACCCAGTTGGTGATGTATGGAGGTGGGTAAGGCCCATGGCTAGCATGTAGCATGGGCATGGGCATGCGCGGGCATGGGCGAGCGAGGGTCGACTGCAAGTGGGAAAGCACAGTGCCCGTCAATCTTGCCTGGTCTCTTCTCTCTCTGCAACATCGAGTGTGTGGTTCGTAGTGGCGATCAAGAGAAAGAGCAATCAGTGGCTACAGCAGTCGCACTCCATCAGATAGCGGTACCAAAATGGTAAGTCTCCACCGTGCGAGTAGAGAGGCTAGAAATTCTGGCTGGGTCTGTGCTCTGACCCATGGCGCCATGCTTCCCCTTCTTTTGCCCTCTCCCTCTGTCTCTGTCTCTCCCTCACCATCTTCAAATCAATTCTGGCTGCACAAAAGATACCATTTACTAGACACACCACCCTCAAGCACTGCAGCTTCACCCCTCTCTATCTTATCCACTCCACCTCAGCCAAAACCTCCAGTTACTAGTGGTCACGGCCACAGTCCATCATCACCAAAACACAACACACACAATTCTGTCCGTTTCCGCTCAGGCTGGCTGAGGTTTCGTTGTCCCCAGCAGAAAAGAAAACATATTGCCAACACAACAAATTGATAACCCACGGTGGCCGCTGACGTTGCTTTCACAAAGTGCAGCCTAACGCTGTAAGGTACCGTTAATCTATTAGGCATTGCCATATGTCACCGTCTCTGCTGGACAAGTCGTCGACATTCAGGGAGGGTGTGTGAGTGCTACCGTCACTCCCCGGGCCGCCGCCATTCTCACTCTTTCTGTGACGGCGCTGTCTTCTTCTGCTGCTGTGCTGCGGAGACGACCGGCCGCTTTCAAGGATTCGGCCCTTGCTCGTTCGTCCACCCGCTCCGTCCCTCGCTCGCTGGCACACGTCGTTTGTTGCCGTCGCCGTCGCCGCCTCCGCTGGCGTGTTGATCTCTCTCGTCAGAAGCACAGATGAGGTTATCTTGAAACCCATCTCGACTGGGCGCATCATTCGATGCAATCTCTCACCGTCAGATCAGTGCTAGTAAGAAGCGAGGCTCTGGGCGAGCTCAACCGGCAAGGGATTACACAAGCGAACACAAAGCACTGGGCACCTCCTGGGCCTTGTCCGAGAAAGTCTTGGCAACGCTTGGGCTGGGCTGGGAAGCCTGGGATAGCTTTGGGCTTGACGATTTGCAGTGTGCTGTCAAGCGATCCAGCAAATAATCGAGACTCTGCTAAACTTTAGGTAGAGGATGATGAAATGAAATAGGCACTTTGGTTTAATCCTCAGCCCATAGTATGCCTTAGTTATTATGGCAACTTATCCCAAGCATGGGTAAATATCTCGATTATTTATTGAACCACCCGGCTGTGCAGTGCTGCAGCTAGAGTGACACCGTAGGGAGATTGACATTGGGTAAAAAACCCGGTTTGTTCAATGAGATCCCTGGCGCATTATGGTGACTGGATGGGGATGCTAACGTGCGATATTAACCTCGGAGATGCTTCCAACGGTTGAATTGAATTGGTGGTGGTGATGCTCACTACCTTGCATCTTTTGAGTATTCATACGTAAATCGAGAAGTGACAGTTCCATGTTGGAGGTCTTGGAGCCGTCGTTGATAGCTGACGCAATGGAGACAGCCAGGGAGCTCGAGCAGGCCAGTAAGCGAGCGGGTCAAGGTGCGGGAGGCGGTGATGTTGTAGGAGAAGTGGATTCTTCAAGATACCTGAACAGACCATATCGCAGGCATATGATTCGTACTGTAAAGCTGTGCCTTTAGATACACTGCGGGCGCACGTCAAGCCCGAGGAGGTCGCAAACATACTGTACACGCACTGTCTTCAAACCGTATGAGAGCATGTACTGCTTCCGGTGGTGGAGCATGGTTTCGTTGGTAACGGGAACTTAAGTTTACAGTACCTTGCCAGTACACGATGCATCAGTCGAGCTGTCAAAGCCTTGGAAAGATCCATGGAGCTGTAGGATCTTCCATTCATTTCCTCGAGCACATCAACCGGACTGTTTTGCCCGCTTCACAGTACACATTGAAGTTACAGCACTTGTTGATCATCATCGCCCAGCAATTCCGGTTCATTGAGTCGATAAGATAACACAAAGCAGACCAATGGACGAATGGATGAGCAATCAATTGGCCGAGCCAATGGTAGTTCATCATTTTTACTTTCCATGTGTCTGCGTTTCCTCAACTCATCAGATTCGTTCGCGTTGGGGTTTGGTGGCTTGGCTAGGCCTTGTCGTGTCTGTTTTTCTTTTCTTTTTTTGCTGGACCCATTTCGCTGGGGCAGCTGCCCCTGTCCCAGCGCCGATAAGATTCGTTGTCTCTGAATGCAATGCGGGCTTTTCTTCCTTTTGCTTTTTGGGTACCTTAGATAACTCGGGGCATCCTGGTTTAGCCATGTCTTGAATCTCTTGACCTTTTAGCTGAGAACCAACAGATTGGTTATTCTTAAAAGCCTCGTTTCAACGATCAACGGAAGTTGTCCATGCCCGCCGGCGGTCTTTCTACGCCGCCGCCCTAGACGCCGCCGTCTGCGTCACGTCTGCAGGACCAAAGCCAATCTGATTCAGGTCCCTCCCTCTCTTTGCTTCTGCATGGATACGACTCTAGCTTTAGCTACAGAGACTGTTGTTTCCTCGCTTGCTCTGTACTGTACAGTCGCATCTCGTCTCAGTCATTGCCGCTCATACCATAGTACACGGCTGTATTCTCCCTCTGGGTTCTATGGAAACGGTTTATGCTCGCGTGCTTGCTGAGTTGCGGTCGAAAACGGTCGGCCCTCTGCAGCGATTGACATTCAATGTCCCTCGAAGCGTTTGTTGAGTAACCGCTTTGTGCGAAACTTTGATAAGTCATGAACGATTGTCTATTGGAAGTTGATAGGTTTGAATAGTTGTGTAATTGTGCTACGTAGTATCGCGGTTCAATGACATCGAATGTCGTTTGCCAAGACCAACAGTACGGACCGAGATAGACTTCACTTATTAGAGCATATGCACAACGACGAACTAGTAGCTGGTTCGCTGTGTCGATCAGAGTCGGCAATTCTTACTTGCCCCTTTTTTATTTCCATCCTCCTGGCTCTTTGATTCATGCTAGCTCTCTTGAATCACTATCACATGCATTCCAGGTGCATCGACGATATATGCAGTAGTCAGTTAACATGAGCGGATTTTGGTGTTATGTTGAAACAGATACTAATGGCTCCATGTTTTGTTTGTGTTTTTTTGTAGGATAATTTATTGGTAAATGATTCGCTATGATGGGCTCCTCCTTCGGTTTCACTCCCGTACCTACATCCACTGCTCTAGGTATTATGACCCTGCCACTTTAGCGCCTTTTTTTTGCTGTATCTGCATACAGCTGCACAAGACCGGCCTCCGGTCCCCGCCGGTCTTTGCTCCGCGTTCGCCGTCATCCTTTTCCATTCACCCTAGCACAGGCGTAGTCGATATGATTATCATATGCCGAGTAAAGTTGACAACGACTATCAATAGTTAATTACAAAGTTTGATGCCATTATTACCCTAAAGTGAGGATATAGATATCAATTCACAGGAACTCATTCAGTAATTGACTCTCAACCGGTTCATGTACCGTTCCTTTCTTCAACTGCGTACCTGACCTACGTAGCTACCTTAGCTGCACCTCCCCCGCCACACTACGGAAGATTGCATCCACTTTTCATCCTCGCCTTATCCATAGCTTGACTTATTTCTCCAAGGCCAACCTCCAGATCTTGAATATCAGGCACCATCACGATAGCGCCCAGAGGCCCAACAAGGCGACGTAGCTTACTTTCCTGATCATGACGCTCCAATTTGCACACCCTCAAGTTACCCATAACTCAATGGAGGCGGTCTCGCCCAGTGCCGCTTGATCTTGACGATGAGCTAGCGATTTAACCACCGCCAGGACCGGTGACGATAGGCACGCAACCAACACACAAGACATTAGATGGAGCTGGCCAGAGCTCGCTTGCAAGAAACGAGCCAAAACCAACTGAAACAACGATAAAGATCCGGTCGCTTGGTGAAGTGCTAATCCAGCTTCGGAGTGGCTTTGGCAAATGCATCTTAGGAAAACCTGGCCTGTCTCCAGATGAAGCTGCATTTCTCATGTCTCAGAACGCCATGAGAAAGCAGGGGTCTTAATAGGCAATTATTTGCTCGTATCGAGTTCTTGAGTCGCTTTTGCACATTCTCCAGATGACTTCAGCCGGAATCGACTCCTGCCACACATTCTTCGCACAAATCTACTACCTGGTGATCTCAACAGCTCCAAAACCTATTAGCAGCTCACTGTTAGCGCCGCTATCAGGCTATTCCTGTGAGAACCGCGAGACAACGGCATTCGCCCAGCGCGCTCACATCAAACATGGAACCACCAGTTGTCGACCGCTGCAGTCACATCAGCAATTAAAGATGGCCTCATTCAACCCCGGGACCCTCGAGGCCAAGTCTTTGTGGATTGGGTAGTTTTCCCCGCAAGAAGAAAGACAAACCGCCCCATGGAACGAGAGGGACCTGATTGTATTCTAGGGGGTTTTGTGGCTCCGACTCTAAACACCACCCTCACCATCAGGACGTTGCCCATCACCGGCCCGGCTCGGATAAAGAGCGGAGCACCGAGCGGGCCCGTCCTTGGGGAAGACCTTGGTTCGGTGGGTAGATCAACCCTGGATGAAGCACGGCCAGGGGTTCGTCGGACAGCTTAACAGGGAGTCGAGGCAGGGCATGGCAATACGTAGTCAACCTCCAGCTTCTTGGTTTTGGATATTACCGTTATCTATGGAAAGACTAACAAACTGTTGGCGGCGCCTTACCTCTGTCCCCTAGACGCCCTCAATAACGCTGAACAGCGTTGGGTAGCTGGCTCCCGTCTGTCGTGGCTGGACCATAGACGCAGCTGCAAACCTTGTTGTGAGGCTTCCTGTTTGGTGGCATGACTGCCGGTGCTCGTCGGGATCTTGTTGCTCGCATGTCACGATCCCGGGAGATGATACTGCAGGCGCCTGTCTCGGTCTCGATCGAGTTCGACTCGACGTTGCATTACTTTGCAAGGGTGGACTTGAAAGAGGTACCTGCAGAGATGCAATGCTAGGATTCCTCTGCGATCCTTGGATAGATCAAGTCTATTAGCTGGATGGCTGTTGAATCACTACACGACAGTTTATCACACCTTTTACGGATCCGGCCTTATTTGGTCACAACCAAGCCCGGACCATACGTTGGAAGTCAAGGCAGATCTTGATAAACTGATGATTATGTCTTCACTTCCGCCGCTTCATATGTCATTGAGCACAAGAGACATCTGGCCCCCAGAGCCTTGACTTGCGGTGGCTCGCGATAGTAAGTCTCTAGTGCGCGACGGATTGTCGACAGTGGGGTGGTGCCCGCTTTGACGATGGCTTGATGGAGTTGCAGGTTGTAGCCCGCACCCATCATCCCTGCCAGACGGCCGTGCGTTTGTCGTTCCGTCCCATCAAAGCCGAGGCCACGGACCAACGCTTGTTCACATTTGGAACGAATGGCCTCGTCTGGTCATTTACATGCTTCAGCAAGATGGCTCGAGGAAGAAGAGAGCTATGTAATGTCATGCAAGCTAGTTTTACAGATGTCTATTTGCTTAAGTACGAAAGGCCATAAAGCACCAATCAGTTGATAGCTCAGCGGCAACACATGCCATCGTTGAGTACCCCATTCGAGATTTATCCGTTATGCTGTACAATCCACAGCTGCACCACAGCGCTTCGAGTTCCTGCATCTAACGTGGCGGCTGTTGACTGATCTGAATGTGGCCATCAAGTAACAAGCTCGAAATCGGCAGACGAATGATCCAGCTCCAAGTCGAGCCTGACCCTGTCTGCATTGCATGGCCACATCGCGCAGCAGGGGTGGTATGTCTGATTTCTTGAGCATTGCTTTTTGCTAGGCATGTACTCGAATATCTAACTCAATTTCAGCTGATCAATATTAGTTATTGGGACGATACGATACGCACTATCCGCACAGCCAACAGCTTCCTGTATGCACGAGCCTGCTGGACGGAATGTCGGAGGATCTCAGAAGTCATGGACCCTGCCACGGGATGGACGATGTGATGCTGTGTGTCATAAACCCGCCCATTTCCGTTGCTCTCGGGGTACTTTACCCAGGTACCGTGTCCTGAATTCCATGTTTGTCCCGCCGTAAGCGACGGTACTGCACGGCGATGTCCTTTACAACTTCAGCAAATGAGGCGTTGCATCCGTTTCGTCATGATCTCAAAAGTCAATTTAGGGCGTGGTATTCCCGAACGGAAGATGCCAGAATGGGAAATAGGGGATCTTCAATCATAGGTCAACAGCTCATGTTGATCCGGCAGAGTCACAGCATGCACGATACTACCTGGTTTGCGATTATCTCACACACCTATTCTCAAAACAGAAAAACACAAAGTGATATTCGCATGTACATGTTTCCAATTCGGGAGATCTCACCTTGTCACATCTGATAAGGTCAATCTTTTTCTCTGTGACATCCCAACAGTCGTCACTTGTGACCAACGTCTTTTTCATAAGCAACAACGGCCGTCACACAGACCTTGGTACAACCCAACAGGATATTTATCGTCCTACAGTCGAAACCGGCCGTTTCGAATACCCATTCTCGCACTCATTCTCGGCAATTGCACCGGTCATATACTCTGCAGGTTACCCTGCAAAGGGCAATTCCCTGTAATGCAGTGCGTGTTCTAGCCTGCCGTTGTACGTTACCTACGTCGACATCTTCCACCTTGAGTCTTGTGCCGATGGCACAGAAAATGATTCGTCATATCTCTAGGCTCTACGAGAGTCTAGGCCTTTATCTATCGAACTGAAGAGGAGGTCTGCCCTAAGCCTTATTCTGCTGACGCTTCTACGGTACCGCAACCCCTGAAAGCCTTGAGACAACGCCGTGTTAAAGGCCGGCGGCGATGATGAAGATGTTGTTGAGGTGCACTGTGAGAAGGACTTCATGTTGATGTACTGTACTCCGTACTCGTCGCAGAAACCATGGAACCCTACCCCTGCACGCGGGCCCAAGTTGATGGCCGAACTTTAGTACCCCTCCCCCAGAAATTGGAGCTGCAAATAGATCTTCAGATCCAGCAGCTCACGGCAACCAGAAAACCAAGATGCACTAATTCCCCGGAGACGGTGCTCCATGAGTTAAGCGCCAAATATTAACTTGGACTTGGCGCAGAAACGGGAACTGTAGTGCCACTCTACACTCTGAACTGTTGCTGGTGATGATGCTTAGACTGACTGACCAACCTAGTCGGTCATCACGACAACGCCTTTGGCTGGCATTAAGGTTATCAGGGCATCGTCTTGGGCTGCGGGCCGCTGGGCTAGTTCGAAGAGAGCTACAGCCGTATCCTCATCGTTGAAGTTGGTGTTTTGATGACCTTGCTTGATGTTGATGTGAATCATCAAGTTGTCTTGGTGTGTCGGAGATGGCTCGTTTACCAGCTCGTTGATGAGCATGATTATTGCAGAGGTGAGTGGTTATCATCACACCAGGATCAGGGTTTAATGAGGAAAAAGCAAATAACAGTTTCACTACGCACCCGAGCACTTCGCGTGGGAAATGCCCCAGGTTGAAACCTGCGGAGAAAAATTCAAGGATTCAGCACAACATCCCTGACAGTCACTAGGCTGTACAGTACAGTACATGTATAATCGACACTACACGGGACGGCCTTGGGTTCTTCGCCCCGAGCCTTGACAAGGAAGAGCTAGAAAGAAGATGATGCTGGGAACGATTCTCTCATTGTTTGACTCGCACAACATCGACGGCCTCTTCCGATTAAGGGTATTTGACTTCCCTTGCTCGAGCGCCACGGACGGGAAAGCGCAGCATCTCCTTGAGCTGCAACTGTGCGGATGTTGAATGAGGCATTTCCATAGGTTGTTTGTTGGGCCTGGGGTAAGCTCATGCACGACATGCTCGCTTTTGCGGATCCCAGAGGGTGATGCGAAATGGAGACATCCATTCGTCTTGGTGGTGTGGGGAGCAGGCCATGTCTCAGTTTCCAACGTCAAGATGATGTCGACTCTGGTGGACTATCGATAGCTGACCCAGGGTAGGTAATCAACTATTAACCCTCCAAGAGTTTTGGGAATGGTGGATGGCTGTGTTGATACGAATGCGGACGTCTGGTTCTGTCAAGGGTCGTGTCGATTAATCTGGTTATGTCGGGTGGTCATGGTAAGACGGTAGAGGTCAGTGAGCCTCGGATCTTCAAATTGATTCAACAGCTAATATTCTACAAGTTGCTTACATGACTTACATCAGCCCTAAGCCCAGGTCCAGGTCATCCCGGTCCTAGGTTAGCGGAAACCACTCGGTTCTCGTCGCGGCTTTTGCGCCCGTTCAAATTTCGATATCTACTATCACAATCACAGCCTTGGCCACTGCACTGCCTCTGAATAACCTGGATGTTTAGAGTCGCAACAGCTGCCAAAGATCCGCAATGCATGTCTCGGAGTCTGCATTCCCGGACACTCCATCTCGAGATATCTAAACCCTCCTTTCGTCTGCCGTCCCGCACGGGTGTCGTCCATTGTTTCGTAAAACCGGATATTGAACAAGTCAATGTTGAATGCTGCAACCCAACATGTCTTCAGGGTCTTGCCTCCTCTTCGTATGTACACGGCAGCCACGGCAGTATCTGATATGATCCCAACATCTCTGCCAAAGTGTCTCACTTGTCCGTCCTCACCGCACGGGCATTTGTTTGCTTAGTAGCCACACGCTGGCCTTTGTCAATGCTATCCAGCCAGTTATGCTGCGCGATCTAGACAGTGCGCCGGATTTGGAAGCAAGGCAGGATTGAAGCTTGTCACCTATCACGGAACGGGAGGCTGAGGGAGGTGGTGCTGAGCACAGACTACACCGTCGAGAGGCTGGGCATGTTTGGGGAAGATGTGATGTGTGATGGACCCTTGGTCGGCTGACAAGCCATGTGATGCCCTTAGCTTCCACCCCAGCTTTCCCGCGGTGGGCGCCGGATTCCATTCCTCTATCTCTGGAGGTCTGGCTGTGAACACGAAGAGGCAAAGAAAAGTGCAACGCGTCTTTTTCGTTAGAACGCGACGCGCGCGAGGCTCAGCCAGCCTTACTCTGCTGAAGAGTGTGTGGGCATTCCCACCCCAAGAGTGTGCAAACTTCACATGCTAACTTACAGACTAGGCAGTCACCGGGTCTATTCGGACTCGCCTAGTTGAGTGAGACATAGAGACCAAGAAAAAACAATGGAATGCTCGTGTGTGAAGTGGTGTATGAAGAGAGAAGCGAACGGTCGACTGGGATGAGATTGCGCGTGCTTGCCTCTCTGACCTTGTATGTATCATGTTGCAGCCTGTTCAAGTGGACGACGACATTATTGCGCAGGCTTTGTAAACGCGGTTCCTAGGACTTGGTCCATCCATGGTCCGACCTTTGCCGCATCGTTATCGGTCATGCTAGCTTGGGAAAGCTGTGCGCTCCAGCTGGAGACATTGTAAATGGATGATGACACGAGTGCTGACAGGTCGGTTTCTGCGCCAGAAGAAGAAGCGCCCTCGGCCGTGAATTTGTCAACAACTCCGTGTCTAGCTTCGAAACGAAGCTTGGTCTGTGTGATTATGTTAGCCTGCTGGTCATATGCCTCCGGCATATCATGATGGTGCTCACATCAAAGTCTAGCTGCGGTCGCTCTCGAGGATCTTCGGCATATGGAAAAGACGAAAAGGTGAATCTGGGTGTCTGGCCGTAGATCCAGTCCCGGGACTGCAACTCATCATACCCCTTGCTAATAATATCCATCTCGAGTGCCTTGTCGCTGATCTCCTCTCGTACTTGAAAGTCGCCGTACATGCGTGTAAACTGCTCCACGACGGCAGCCTCAAAGGCCGCGTTATCGACACCTACGTTCCGGACAGGGCTGCGTACGCTGTCCACGCCACGGGTCTTGATGAAAGGCTCGGCGGGTGAGCGTAGCATACCCGAGATGTTCTTCAGGTTCGGACTTCGGAGGAGACAAGTTCCATGGTGGAGAGAGCGAAGACGAGTGAGTTTGTAAGCGGAACCTGAGATCTTGTAGGTGCCAATGGGGTCGTCGGCGATATCCATGACAATGTCGTGTCGCTCATTGACACGGGTGTTTGGTTTGCCCAAGGAAGAGAGTGCTCGTACAACCATCTCGGCGTGCTTGTTGCGATCGAATACAGCAGGGGGACAAATGACGCTGAAGTTGACATTTCCCTCATCGTGGAAGACGGCACCGCCTCCGGACCGACGACGGACAAGTTGTACCGGGCCGTCGGTCCAGCCTACACTTGCAGGGCTATCTCGGATTTGAGCGAGACGTTGAAGGTTGACTTCCATCCATGGGTTTTGGTTGCGGCCGAAGACAATACAGGGGTCGTTGGTGTAAATGAAGAGGATGGTTGAGTCTGGGGGCGTCTTTTGGAGGAGATGATGCTCAACAGAGAGGTTGAGAAAGGGGTTGCGAGACTTTGAGGTGTAAACCTGGATCTTATTTGATGAGTGGGATGCTGCATCTGTGAATTGGCGTCTTGAGATGGTTGATAGTGAGGGGATATGCCGAGATAGGTTCCTGGGTGTTGAGCTTCGAAGGGAGCGGTTGAGAAGCATCATGATGGTAGATGAGCCAATGACTATTTTCCTGGTGGATGCAGCATTAACAATTAACAACTAACGAGATCAAGTTTGAGGAATATACAGAACATGCCCAAAATCTCGATAGTATTCAAGAGTATTGATGAGTTGTTGTTGAAGCTATCCAATGAGCACAAAGTGTGAGAAAACAGACGTTGTCAGCCTTGCATCGGAAGACGGAAATCTCCCAACCTACGAAGGCCGAGGACGGACCCACCCAGAAATATGGCGCTGGAAAGCCTGGGAGTTAGGGGGCCGACGGGGGCTAGTTTCAACGGACTGTAGCGGTCGGGTAACCTCCAGTCCAGTGACTGTGCTGTGCCTTGCAGCGATGGAAAGTCCCGTCTAGGTTATGGGGAAGCGTAGGTGTCCTGAAGAAAAATCAAAGAGGGAATCTTGATTGATAAGCTGGATCGAGATATTGCTATTGTGTTTTCCATGACGCTGAGCTTGGTATGAGAGTGAGTCCCGTCCGTAGAGGTACCTTGTTATAGTGGACTTGCCCTGTAGTTACAGCGGAAGGGACGGGAAGAGAAATTATCCAGACTTTTCGATGACCAGGCCAGACGTTTTGAGTCACAGCAACAACAGCCCGATGTCGCTCGATTAGATGTATATAACACTTATTTATCTGATCTTGTCTATCATTTTGAATCATTTTAATTCTTTAATTAATCAATTGAGCCCAATTGCTGCATTCACCTTGTCTAGCCAATTAGATTC
>JAASAY010000595.1:0-10331 GCA_014822085.1 Fusarium stilboides
GGAGTTCATGTTTTCTTTTACTTCGGTTCTTTTGCTTTTTCTGGGTTTGGTTCTTTTTGCGAATAATTATTCCTAAGATCCCCCCCCCCCCCTTCTCTTGCCCTTTTTGTTGTACTAATGTCTGTCTTTTCTCTGTGGAGACATAGCTTGAAGTCGCAAACCAGCTCGCAAAGGTGCTGCACTGCATTCAAGACTCCAGGGTTGGAACATACGAGACTGCACAAGTCAAGTTCATCGCGAAGACAATTGTAAGTCCGTAAATCGACATATTGTGAAAATATAGCCCTAATTCATTTTGACTTTAGGGTCACTTGATCATAACCTTTAGAAGAGTTTAGGATCGCTATATTATAATCTTAGAATATTAACCAACGTATAGTAGGCTCACTATAAGTCTCCTTTTAACCCCCATCTCATCGCTGTCCAGGGTAGCAATTTGTGAGATGAATCGTGTTGCTTACGAAATGCCTGGGACAAGTGCGCTGACTTGGTCGACCCCTCACTCGTTGTATACACTGCTTGGAAGCCAGGAACAGCGGGTCACTCCTTCCATTTTGATAATTCCCCGAATCGGTGCTCCGGTGGCGTCGAGGTTCAATTTAAGACGGCCGGAGCCGTGTCGGCCCCACATGTTCGGGGCGGCGCGGCGCATGCTTAAATTTAACATCGCTGGGTGTTGAATTTAAATTTGATGAACGATATTTAGTTCAATGTTACTTTGTCCTGTCTTTAGTACTCCTTTGTATCCAGTAGTCTATCTACTTTATAATTGAAAAGATGCCGCATCACTGGGATGTCTGTGACTTTCAGGACACTTTCAATTTACTTAAATAACTTCCACCTGGGTCTTTTGACTGAAGTGATTTACGAGGTGACTGCTCGTTATATAGCAGGAGCCCGCAGTTGGCGATAATAAGCACGGCGAGTATTGCTTGGAGATGCCCCCTGTCGTTTACACCAACCATACGTCCCACTTTTCCGAGTTCATGGAACTAGCAACACCAAGAAACAAGTGCTGACCATCAGAAAGAAAAAGCTAGGAGGTTTTGGTTTTTCGTATCGTACCGGCCCTATTGAGTGCGCAAATATGCTTGCAGCAACTTGTCAATCAATTGAGTGTTTCTAAGATAGTTGAGCGGCATACATAGAACAACGAGGGCTGCTACGAGAAACCATCCAACGACCGCCCGTGCGCATGATAACAAAGAAACAACTGGCGTTGCTTATTACCTTTTAATCAAACGATTTCATGCAGTTGATCAACTAAAACAGACCAATTGGAGCGTTGAGCTGTCACACGATAGATCTTGACAGCCCGGCGGACATATACACCACGAAGTCATCACAGAAGTTCAATAGTGTCAATTGGCAATTTTGGCCGCAAAACTAGGTTATTCTTAACATTCAGCTTCCTATCTAAAGTTTCGCCTTCCTCACACCCCAACAATATTCATAGACACTATACCCGTGATCTAAGTTGACTAGCAACTCGTAGCGTTCACTTGGACTCGATCCAAAGACGTTTTTTCGGTGAGACAGGGGTCATTCATTGGTCGTAAAGAGTGGAAATTGGAGAGTTACAGCCAATGCAATCCCTGTCTTACACCGAAAAGTGATTGAGGAGGATGGTGTAAGTGAGCAAGTCCACCATGAGCCTCCATGAAGGCCGAATTATAACTCTCTGGTGCCAGGACGTGTCTCTGAATCGCTCGAATCTTGCACGCAAGCATCAGGCACATTGGAACTTTTCACCTTATCGTCTTCTGACAAGTATTTGCTGCGTGCTTCAATTCGCCCAGCACAGAGTCAAAGGTTCCACCAAGATACCTCCTCGTGACTTACACCGGATACAGTACATTTCAACATGGATAAAGGAGGTGCTGCCGCTGCTGCTTTTGCGTCCAGGGACTTGTCCCAGATAGGTCAAGAAAACCCGCGTGTTCCCACCTCCCCGGGCTTGGACTATGATGAGCTCTTCAGGTCCGTCTTTGACTGGGAGCTCTACTGTGATTCCACTCGGCCTCAGGACTACCCAGCAGCTGCTGGCTCCCCACGCCTAAGCTACAGGGACCTGCCCTCGCTCATCACTGAGATCCCTTCCTTCCTTGATCATCTTTCTCTTGACAGAGACGAGGCCGGGTACCTAAGGATGACCCCTGGCCTGAGCCCGGACGATGGAGGGATCACCACATCTGAGTCCATGGGGCAGACCCCACCGGAGCTCGTCAGAGGTGGTAGTACCTCTCCCTCGTCTCACTCTGGCTCTGTCTTCTTCGATGGCGTAGAGGATGTTCGTCGTCGTCCTCGAGTTAGCCTCCAAGAGGTTCAGGCCCAGGATGATAAGTGGACGTACCCCCAGGCTGTGTCTAGCAAGCATGCCCCACGAGGATACGGATACCCGCCTCAGATCCAGGTCCACGAATCGTCGTCCCGCCGCTCAAGCCACACCAAGACGTACTCCTCCTCAAACTCAGGTGTCAAGCGTCAGCGATCTGTGGAAAAGAGGCCAAGACAGCTCTCTGATCCCGACCAGACAGCCGACGTCCGCAAGAGTGGAGCCTGTCTTCCGTGCCGTATCTCCAAGACCCGCGTAAGGAAACCAATCCAATGCCTATAACAAGGTTATTCTTCTCTGAAACAAGTACTGAACTGAGCCAATCCCCAGTGTCAAGACTGTGGCGTCTGTCCCTACTGCCGTAAGGCGTTTCCAGACCACTCGCACCTGGTCTGTACCCGTAGGACCCCTGCGGTGGCTCCGCCTGTGATTCGTCACATCGCCGGTATGTCGAACAACCCCCCTGGTTCCCCAACCTCAAAAGTGAGACATGTATGCTGAGACACATCACATTAGATGTCTGGTCCCCTGACCCCGCGGAAGAGAGGCGTGTGGTTGATCATCAACCTCGCTTTCCCACTGCCAAGCCTAGAGATATCGCCATCTTCTTCACTCGCGATGCCGACTCGCCTTTCCTTCGCGCATCCGTCCAGGCGTATCATTCGCAGAATGGAACTGACGAGAACCCAAGGAATGCTGCTTTTGAGCGGGACAGATTTCCCAGCTATGGTGAGCTCCAACGTTGGGTCGAGGCGCAGATCAGAAGGGAGCGCAGCTCAAGATTTGAACATGTGGTGCAAAACTTTTTGCTCTCATACTCCGAGGACGGTCATGGACTTCCCAAGGTAATACTCACGACCCATCCTTGTTCGCCCTTGCATTTTGCAGTGTAACTAACTCTTGTGGTAGCACAACCTGGTCACCAAGGTCCACACCATGAACTGCTTCTTCAAGATCTGGAAGGCCCCGCGATTCACCTGCTGTAGCTCGTCCAACAAAGTCTCTCAAGTTCCCTTTACTGTCCAAGCCGAACTTAGACGCATTGCATGGAACGCACTTGTGTCCCATGAGCATGACATCCTCAAGCTACTTGAGGACGTCTTAGCGCAGCAGGAATCGCTCAAAGCTCAAGAGAAGGTGGCAGTCTGGGCAAGCCTCTGGCAACTCATCCTTATGTACAGAGATCTGGTGATCGCGCATGACGGGTTCTTCTCGCGTAACCCAAGTGCTAAGAGAGATCAGAATATCGGTAAGATACTCCGACTTGGAGCCCAGTGATAGATAATTGCTAACAAGAATCAAATAGTCGGGGCTTTCGAGAACCTTTACAATGGCTTCTTCCCTTTGATAGCAATCTTCTATCACTGCCAATTCAAAACTCCTAAGAGGATGGAGATGTCCATGGACTGGCTCGATGAACCCGTCTATCGATCTCAGGCCCGCCGTAGCAGCAAGATCCGCCAGTTCGCTCAGGACATGATGGATGCTAGAAAGGAATTCTGTAAGTGTAGATCGACCTTATTTTTGTGTCACAAGCCGCTAACCTTTCTTCAGACGAACGAGTTCAGCGATCGTCACACAAAGTCGATGAGCGACTGGGCGTTTTGGTAGTCAACCATGAGCTCAAGAAGATCTCAACCAAGAGGCGCCCTCGAAGTAGCACCAAGAGCAAGGGTAGCCCTCGTGGCAGTGCGTAGTCATCGCACTCATCACGTCCAGTCATTACAGCGAAAAGTCTCGTGCAATGAAAATGGAAAATGGAAAATGGAAAAAACACAAGCAAAACAACAAAACGGCAAAACGGCAAACAAAAAAAAAGTACAACCTTTCTGTTTTTAATGACGATAACGAATATAACGACGCTCGCTGCGTATGGGTATGATCATTCTGGGTCAAAAGAAAAACATGCATGTATTGGGCTGGCTTATCTCGGATGTGGAAATGCGTTATGACAACAAGCTCACTTGAGCAGTTATCTTGTATCTTGGCTTCTTTCCCCCATTCTTTTTGGCGATGCTCTCAACTCTGTCCGCCAGGTCTTCTAGACTGACACCCGCTCTGTTGGCGGAGGCGACTCCGATCGTTAATACGATTCTCTCTTTCTTATCATCTGCTTTCTTGAGCCGTGCTTGTATGCTGTGTGACTGTTAAATAACAAGATTTTTGCAAAGAGTAGCTAAGTTTTACTAACCTTATGGCTTTCTTGACCTCGTCTGCGGTCTTTGGAACGATAGGCAGAACCATTGCTATAAGTCCGGCTGCTGCACCGATATATGAAGCCCAGAAAGGTGCATTCGCATCCTGGCTCCCGAGAAGTGCAGAAAGGCTTTGCTGGAGTTGTGCGTCCAGAGGACTTAGGTGGCCTCCCCATCGAGATGCGGTCGAAAGCGCCAGTAGAGCTCGTCCAGTGTGTGAGAGGCCCGGGGCTTCAGCGTCTCGGGTGATTGCATGATGCAGTGCAAATGAGGAGTTGTTATCTGCATCGTGCCCTTGACGAGTCCAGATCTCCCGCGCAAATAAAGCATCCAAACCAGGGGTTAGAATGTTCGGCACACTAGAGAAATCTACGCCTTCAGGGAGCGCATTTCTCAATGTGTTTACCACGGCATCTAATACTAGCTTCTCCTCGGGCGTAACACTAGCAAGAACATCTAGAGGGTTACACTCGCGGATTTTGACTGGAAGCTTCATCATCAACGCTCCTTGACGGTTCGAGCCACCGCAGAACGTCACAGTTCCAATGTTAGGTACTGCAGCGAGTAATGCCTCAATCACAGTAGCGATGGCAGGGAACTGCTGACGACGACGCTTTGAAAGCCCGAAGATGCGACCTTCGTACTCTTCATTAACACGGCGCATCCGCTTGACCTTGGAGAAGAGTGCGCCCGAAGCCGTGTATCCGTTGGCATAGGGAATGGGATACGGGTTCACGGGGTCTTCATGCATAAGCATACTGCCATAGCCGCGAAAGCCGCCGCCACACATGTAGACATTGACGCGGGAACCCTTGGCACGAGAAGCCCTGAGGGCGTCAAGTGCGGGAAATTGGGAGCACAGGTTGGCATACGCCTGCTGCATGCCAACTTGGAGCTTGGAGATCTCGGTGGCTTGGACATCGGCTGGCTGCTCGTGCAGCACGCGGATCAGTCTCGCAGCTCCAAAGGGCAGACTTACGCCAGCCCTAGCGGCATCTATCTCATAGTTGGGCTTGCTGGTGTCGACCCATGTCATCTGCACGCTGCCGCCGCCGAGATCCAGGAACAGAGCGCCACCTTCGACGCCCACAAGACCACTGCGTGAACCCATTACTGCGCCAAACAGGGTTTCAACAGCGGGCTCGAGAATGCTCACTTTGAGGCCATCAGTCGCTGAAGCAATAGCTTCGAGCATTTCAGATGCATTGTCAGCGCGGCGCATGGCCTCGGTGGCGAGGATGGTGATGTGCCTAGCGGGTACTCCATGCCGCACAGCAAGCTGATGGAAGCGCTCAAGCGTCTCAGAGACGGCAGTAATGGTTTCGGGCGGAAATATGAGACCCTTTGGAGTAGACTTGAGTGCATCAAATAGTGAGATAGAAGCGCGAGTTGAGTAGATGGGCCGAAGTAAGCGTGTGAATGGAGGTGCCAAAGATGTGATGGAGAATCGAATGCCGTTGCTGGGAAGATTGTCAGATATGGTACTTGATGCTTCACAAGGGAAGCTATATATACCTTCCCATATCAACTATGGCATATAGTTGGCTTTCGCCTTGAGGGTTCCATGGCGTAAGGGTCTGCGACAAATTGTCGAGTGTGATGATATCGGGAGCGGGTGAGGCCATAGTCGGTCTGGACAGCAGAACGCTACTGTTCGTACAGAAACAAAGAAGTCAAGCAATAGAACGTCTATAGTCTATATCAAATTCAAAGGACACCAAGCGTGCAGAATGCGTGCTCTCTTTTGTCGGGCAAAGGACACTGTAAGAGTCACAATTTGGTTGAAGTTAGAAACCGGGCTGTGGAGCCGCAAATTGTTGGTGTGCGGGCGGGGTTTCCGTGCCGAAGCCCCGTGACGGCGCCGTATCACTCGGAGCGGCTCTGCTCTTGGTCTGGTAAATCAACTTTACATTCCTCAATTTTCTGAATATGTGTCACAAGTTTCATTATATGTTTTGAAATATTGATGCCCAAACATCTAGACTTCGACAAGATTTCTGTCCAACGGTGACATTGTTTCTCCTCCTATCAGTCTTTGCAGTATTACTGACGAACCAGGCTTGTTGTACTTACTCACCCATTTGCTCTGTTGTGCCAGCACATAGAGGCCTCAAACTCTGTTCCAGCCGGTTTTATACCCCAAGGAATGTTTGGCTGCCTCAGAACATGGAATTCGCTGGTTGAGGGTTCTATTTGGGCCGCACAAAAGTGGCCGTGGATGAGACATAGCACGTGAGCAAACAGAAAGAAGCTTGCACGATACGGCCGCTGCTGATGTGGCCTACAACGCACAATTAGGCGCCGTGCCTTTTGTGCCTGACTGCGGCCTTAAACAAGGGGCTTTTGAGAAGCGTTTGCTCAAGTCTCGCATGAACCCTTAAGTGCAGCAGGTATGAGACGCTTGGGATCAGCTACTCCCATAGTGAGTGAGTGAGAGACATATCACAGGGTTTGGTATCACAAAGCTGTACAATAAGTTTACTTGACAAATCGTCTTGATTCAGCAGCCGCTAGAACTGCTATGATGGATATCTTGCCGACGTGGCTGACCTGTGTGATTTGGTGATAGCCATCAGTTAGACAGCCCACTGAAGCGAAACATAGGAATACATGGAACCAAACACCGGCAATGTCACGGCCAAGACTACAACGAAATACATCGGTACTGAGCTGAGTATCCCATTTTTATTCGAGGTACCTGCGTTTTTCGGTCTGCATGTCTCAGTCCTACCCGGGCTCCGGATGACAGCTGACTAGGACAGGGGCCCCTGAAGCCTGTGCTATTCGGTTTTCTGAGACGGACGCTCGTCCTTTTTTTCCTTCCTGACGCCATCGTGGCATCTGTTACCGCCAGACATCAAGCTGAGGCTTCGGGGCGGAGTCAAGGTTCCAGACCACGGCGGGAGTATCTTGCGCAGGTATGAGATGAGATTCTCATCATGATATGCTACAGCTTCTTCCCTAAACCTGGAAAACCCATGGACATAATGATATGATATCTGCTAGGCACGGGGAAGTCTTCTGCCGATCCCCAAAACATGGATAGCTTCCGCAGCTACAAAACCCCAGCTAGGCTTGCCAGGGGCCCTGCAACAATCCCAACCAAACCCATCAAAGGCCACGGACGGAGCTGCCGCGATGGAATGAGCCTTGCTTCTGCAAGCCAGCGCATGCGCATGCAGCGTTATGTAGCTCAACGCGCGGTTGATCGCATGTAACAGGCCATTGAGTCGTTGCTCCGTTCAATTACCCACTTGCGAAAGTCAATATAAACAAAATAAAAAAGCTAAACAAAACAAAACAAATTCGAGAAAAACAGAATCGGATGGCGCCATGAAAAACGACACAAGCGCGCGTAAACGCTACGGAGCAGAAAGCCGTTGGATGTCTTCGCGTAATTCAAATGGAGAACTATAGATTACAGCACCACTGACTTGACGGCTTTGGCTTAACGTTGAGCTAATCTTCCTTTTGCGCGTGGAGAGCAGTCCAAGGTCGCATTCGATTTTGCGATTGCAACGACGTAATCGAGCCTAGAACAAAACGTTGGACAATCCCCGCATGGCAGTGATGTCAACCGAGGAGGATCGAGATTGAGCACATCCTTGATTTTCCCACATCCTAATGTATCAAGATATCAACCACACATTGTCGATGAGATCGAATTGAGTGAAACTGCAGAATCCCCCTTGTCCCCCTAGTCATACGATATTGCTGCACATGCATATGCCGCATGCTGCTGCTCTTGCAGACCTTTCCGGTATAGTCGCCCAGTTGGGTCTTCTTCTTAGCTTCTATACAGCCCTTTCTACACTGTTCACTGAGTTAGCTTATGGTTAAGATAAAGAATCGAGATGTGATTATGCATCGATAGTCCATCAGTCTTTTTGACTGGGGTATTTTTGTACTTCAATTCAAGATAGAGCTTGTGTTCGTTAGCATCGTTCTATTGTTAGAAATCACTAACACAGTCCTGTAAGACTGCCTGGGCAATAACCCGCATTTTAATCGCACGCACTGTTTGTCTCATACAGAGCTTGGGAGCCAAAATGTATTGAAAAGCTCTGATTTCACATCTATAGAGTTGATTTCTACCTCACTTTGTTGCTGTAGATTCGGCGCATGACATGCTTATCTCCAGGATAAAGGCGGCTAACAAATATAGTCCGTCTCAGATATACACAATGGAACCGACAACCAACATCACAGAAAAAAAGTCCGTGATTTTGTTCATTTCAGCCTCGTACTGTCGTTACTCTGTATGGCCTGTAGTCAGTGGTGGAAGAGCGGGTAGCCCTCTTACTCCTTTGCTTCCTCGACGAGGTCCCACTCTCGAAACTCATCCTGTGCCTCGGGAGCGCCTGTTCACCGTTCAATCTTTTGGCCGAGGTGCATCGCCCGATATTAGCATCGAAGTTCAGTCCATCAATGAGTTAAGGGCCAGCGTTGAGTCTGGGACTGGTGTGAAACATTACGGTGAACTGACCGAACTTCTCGACCGAGTCAAGCATACCGAGATATCAGAGCATCACTTTGAGGACCCTACCTGGGGCTTCTTCATATTTGTCACTTCATACACTACAGATGCAATAGAAACCCACGTACCAGCCGCGTCAACGGTGGTTGAAACAATGCATCAAACAATTTTCTCGTGGGGACATCCCGCACTTGCTGCTGGGGCATACAAATGGTTCAAGTTGTACGTGATACAAGACAAAGAGGCATTGAAGGACGCTTCTTATGACCGCATCCGAAGGGAGTTTAGTTCTTTTGTCAGAGGTTTAGGCTTGTGGGATGAGGAAGAGGATGGAGAGTGCTCTTCGAGCCCGTTCGATCCTGGGGGATCTGCTCTAGTGAGCGGCGCTGAAGCTTGATAGAGTTATAGTTAGCGGTGGCACATATCAATGCCGGAGGTGAATATCTGGTCTATCAGATAGCACTCTATCTTTTCGAATACTCGCTTGATTGACTCGAAGCGATGAAATCAGCACATTGTAAGCGAAAATACGGCGTTCCATCCACTTCCCTTCTAGGCCAATTCTCTATCATGTCTCGGCCTCTGATTGGACAGTTAGCTTACTGGCTTGTGTGAAGCTAGCTCAGCTGAGGGGTATCCACTCCCACAGCCAGCACAGCACACCCTAGACACCCATTATTCTGGGTAGAATTCCCATCTTCTGGCTGGTAATAAGCATGCGTGGTGCGAGACGGTGTGCTGCAGGTTTAACCAAGTACAATGTGAGATAGCTACTGTGCAGCTGGTTATTATAGACAAGGGTAGCAGCTCCCTGGACAGTACGACAAGCAGTGCATCGAGATGAATTGAATGGTCTGATTCGCAGCTGGTTTGCTCAAGTTGCAGCAATGACCGAGTTTGTGTGACGGAAGAGCAGAGATGCTTTCCAATTGGCTCGTTATGAGTGACGCGTCTAGACGCGTTGTGTTTTCGCGTATCTCACCCAGCCACCTTCCATGTTTCCAAGTTTTTACCATTGCCCTTGGCTCCTTCCTTTGCTTTGCCCTAGGTTAGTCAAAGGCGAGCAAAGTTTGTATTATTTTTGCAATGGAAGGCACATTGTGATGTTATTCCCGTGTTTTGTTTTATGTTGTTTACTTACAGCGTCATCTTGACCCGTTCTGTTGCGTCTGGTAGTGGAAACCTAACCCCTCACAATGACATCCACACCTTAATCAAGCAAGCAGACAATCCAATCCCCCCATTCCAAGGTAAAAGTGCAAATGCAAATGCATGCATGCGAGTGCGGGCGACGGTTGTGCTGTGCATCCCCCATCCCCTCCCC
>JAASAY010000600.1:0-17677 GCA_014822085.1 Fusarium stilboides
AGTAGTTGGGTCGGTGACGACCAGCGAATCCTCGCTGTTGTATGTTTTGCCTTTTGTATTAGTGGCATGCTTTTTGGCATATAGGAACGAGCTTGAGCTACGAAGGTGGTGCGGTAACTAGCCACGGAAGAAGGTATAAGTTGGGTCGTGAGCATGTTGAAATTTTTTTAGGCTTATTTATTATGCTACAGATTATCTGATTATGCTGTATCTTTGATGTTCATTGAGTTTGTTTGGTCAGATTAGCTTGAGTGTTACGGCATTTGTGTTCCCCAACAAGACTATCAAGATGGGAGACGCCGAAGACATATGTCTGGGTACAACTTCAGCCATGATTATTGCAACCACTATCTCAACCATCGAGTCCCAGCTTCCTAGATATAGCGCTTGGAAACATAGGCTTGGCCGCTATCAAAAAGTCCAACTCCGCCGCCGTAGTATCCGTCTGTAGATGTCGTTGGGACTCGGATAAGAGTCCATTTACTAATTCTAACGCTTAGCTTTGTTCGAAGTTTAAATTTAGATTGAAAAGAACAATAGTAATAGATAAGCCCAAATTCCAATTCACAATATTTTGTGGCTTGCGCTCGGGGTATATGGTCGATGTCGAGAACAAAGAACATGAACAGGGTTGCTAAAGCGGTGAGCTGCAAACTCAACAGCAATGAAAGGCAAAAGTCAAACATTCCAATGCCACAAAAGAACAATGAAAGAATAATCAGGCTCGTCTGATCACCTTGTGGATGTGCTACACCCCAAAACAGTAGTCAAAAGAAATGACAATAGGAATCCAAGGATAGAACAGTCAAGGCACTTGGACCCTCTCGACTTGGACCCTCTCGAGGACACGAGGACACGAGGACACGAGCACATGTATGTATGTAAGGATGAATAGACGTGGAAATGTGTATATAAATCCTCGGCTGCCTCGTCCACTCACTACTGCACAACGCATCTTACTCGATCACTCACATCTTTTAAGCCTGCTTCCTGTCAATTTAGCAACACAACACAGCAAATCCATCTCGTCTATTCACTCATCATGGCTCATCCTCACCTTGATACTCCTCGTCCAGGACCGGACTTCCTGGTTGAGGTCGACGACGACTCTTGGATCATCGGGGGTGTTATGATATCCCGACACACCTCCAAGCCATCTTCTGAACACTTCTGGGGTGATGGAGAGGGATGTTTCTTTAGCGTCTCGAAAGCCCCGAGCCCGAGGCCGTCGACTCGACCAATCTCAGACAAGTGTCCATTGGTGAATATTTTCCACACTGAAACTACTCAGGGGACATGGAAGATTGGTCTCGCCGAGTTGAGGATCGCCATCAACGTGGGGACAACCCCAGAACATGTCACACTCGAAGCCCTGGAGAAGAAAGACTTCGTCTTCCAGACACCCAAAGTCTACTACCACGGTGTCCATGACAGAAACTACCACATCATCTTCGAAGCCCTTCCTGGGAAATACCTCTCTGATGTCTGGTTTGACGCAGATGAGGCGCTGAGAAAGCGATATGCTGAGCAGATCGCACATGCCTATCATGAATTATCTACGTGGCGTGGGGATAGTATCTGTGGTGTTGATGGCAATTTCGTGCACGAGATCTTCCTCTGTGCAGAGGGATGCTATGACAGGAATGCGTTCACACCCGAGAAGCTTCGCAAGAACTGCGAGGAAATTGGCATGGACAGTTCCAATGTGGTCTTTGCTCACAACAACATGATGCCGCTCTCCTTCATCGTCAACCAAGACGGATTAGTCGGTATCAGTCGGTGGGAGTCTGCTGGGTTTGTCCCCAAGGACTGGGTTCGGACCAAGACACGTTCCAACGCGTTCCTCGAGGGGGCCAGACCGTGCTTTAAGCAACTCACCAGAGAGCAGATGCATGACTGGGAGGCAAAGTTTGAGAGTGCTATCAAAGACCAGGGATTTCAGCATCATTGGGAGGGTAATTGTTATTGGAGGGAGGCCCTGCACCAGAAATGGGAAAAGGAGGACGAGGACGCAGCTAAAGCTATGTAACTGGTAGAGATGATTCCATTTTTCAAATCGATTCTTTCTTTCTTTTGCTCCTTGAGTATCCGTATTCTGTCCATGTTCGCTCCCGTCACTCAGTGCGCTCTCGGGACTTGTGTGCTCCCGTCACTTGCGCTTCCCTGCTCATTCTGAGCTTCCGCTGATACAATTAACGCCAGCTCTATTAAAATAGCACCATCGTCATCGTCAAGACTTACCGCCCTGAGTAGGCTGAGTGTTTGAATGCGGTATCCACCCGCACTTCAATCCCCCACATATCTTTGCACCTTTCATGTTGTTGTATGTACAATATGGACACCAGCTTGGGGCTGCTGCTTGAGTATCGTTCAACGTTTGTTCCTGAGGACTATTTGCCATCTTCTCGTGAACAGACTATCAAGACTTTGTTGTAGAAAAAGAAGACGAAAGGTTTTCTCCAAGGGTGGATAGTACTGTTGCAATATTTCAAGAGTCGTGAGTTTCGTTCGGAGCGGGTTCTTCTGGTATTTGACAGGTGATTAAATACATGGCTGAGGCCTATCTTGTTGTATTCCATTGATCATGTTCAGGGGCAAAGGCAACAAAGACATAAAGAGAAATGTCCGGTCCTGAGATTGGGGAGCTTTTGTAAGTTGAAGCTGACACTCCTTACAAAGGTGCATTAGTTGGTGGGCAACGGATGAAACACTCATCAATTCTCATTACAACTCCGGGCTTTGTTGAGTCAATCTCGTTCCGCCGTCAAACCTTGGCTCTTTCAGACGACACTCACCCCCGTGCCCTTCCCCTATCCAAAAAGTCCAACTCCTTCTTCTCCTTGCCAGCAACCTTCTTCCTCTTCCTCTCAATTGCCCTATCAACCTGGCCCTTACTCATACCCTCGTATCTGTTCACCAGAAGCTGCTTCTTCTGCTCACTCTTCTTCAGGTAGAAAGGTGTCTTGCCCTGGGCCACAAGCTCCTTCTCCTTCTTTCGGTGCTCCTTGAGTAGATTCTCCTCATCCTGTCTGCGCTTGTTGGCCTTCTTGCGAGATTCCATCGACTGGAGTTGACGCTTAAGATTCTCCTTCTCGTCGACGTTCTTGGTCTTCTTGATCTGAACGCGCAGGTCTGCCATTTCCTTGTCGCGATATTCGTCTAAAAAGGCGTATGCTTTACTGGCTTTCTCTTCATCGACACGACCGACGAGTGGATCGAAGCGTGGGTCGCGATACTGGCGCCTGTTATCGGGGAGAATTTCACGACGACGGGATACGGCCTTCTTAGAGGTCTGTTCTTGGGGCGCATGTTTGGAAGAGCGCTTAGGTTTCGGGTCGTCCTTGGATCTGGTGGGCTTTCGGGGCGCTGGTGCTTCTGTCCGTGAAGGCTCGACTTCGGCGGATTGCTTTGATTTTGGCTTGCGACCAGCAGAGGGAAGTGATGCTTGTGCTTTTGCGAGGGCGCCAAAAGAGACGGATGAGAGATCTAGTTTGGGGGCATTCTGATCGGGCTGTATCATGGTTAGCTCTGACTTCAGAAGTTGTAGTACAATCATACTTCTGATTCATCTTCTGAACCATCTTCAGATTCTTGGTCCTCTTCTTCCTCATCTTCATCCTCCTCATCATCGTATCCACCTCGAATACCCGCCTCCTCAACCTCATCATCGTCCTCACTTGAGGAGTTTTCACTCTCTGGCTGTTCTTCCCACTCATCTTCCCTTCGCGGTCGCACCCTCCTCTCCAGTCCTAATGATGATGACGGTTTTCGCTTAAAGGCCATGTTGTGTTGCTGTGCGAAATGAGATAAACACCCTTCAATGGTAAGTCATGATGCGACAACTTGGGAACTTTTTTATTTCGAAGTGACCGATAAGCCCCACGAAAATTCTTATCTTAGAGCCTCGGTAGATGAATAACCTCAGATCTGCCCCGCGATGTAGACGCTAAGACTGAGAAAAAGACCAATTAATGTTAATTAGAGCAAAACTGTCGCATGGCATTTTGAAGATCTCCCTTTTTCCATTCTCACCTTTACTCTCATGTCGCACAAGTTCCGACTCTTGAAATCAAGTCGCTCGCTCGACGCTTACGCATGTAACATCTTTCGCATATATACTTTGCACAACTCTCAACTATCGTTCCCTTCTTCGTTTCGCTATAAATCGACAAAATCGCAACCTTCTAAGTCAATATTGCCATCGCATCATGCCTTTTTGCTTCATCCGTCTGCAACAATGACAGCATACACATCTACCGCTATACCTACAGCACCGGCGTCCATGGCTATACCCGGTCTCACATTAGTACAACCAAATGCCGCGCCCAAAAATGCTCCCAAGGGTCCCAAGAACAGCAAAGCTGCTCCCAAAACGCAAGCCCCTCCACCAAAGTACGTTCAGCAAGATCTATCTCGACCGCCTCAACTGACCCTTTCTAGAACTCCCAAGGGTCCCAAGTCTAAAAACAAACCCATTCCTCCTCAACAATTCGTCCGCGCCGAGTCTCCCCCGAAAGTCCCCAGTCCTGCCTCTGGAGGCGTTCCAAACCCAACGCCTCAATACATCACTCAAGCGCATCTCAACCCGCAACGACTCGACCAACCGCGCCGTATTCTCATTGTTATGGACCTCAATGGCACACTCCTCTACCGTCCGAACAAGAAGCGCCCCTTCAATTTCGTTGAGCGACCCTACGCAAAGGCCTTTCTAAACTACTGTCTTGATACCTTCTACGTCGCCATCTGGTCGTCAGCCCGTCCCGAGAACGTTAGCAAGATGGTCGATAATCTCCTCACACCCGAGCAGCGCGAACGATGTCTCCTTGTCTGGGGACGCGACTCTTTTGGTCTTTCGAAAGAAGATTACGACACAAAGGTCCAGGTTTACAAGCGCCTAACGACTGTATGGTCCAATCCGCGGGTTCTGTCCTCTCATCCTCTGGCTCATAAGGGCGGCTATTGGGATCAGAGCAACACCATTTTGGTTGATGACTCGTTCGAGAAGGCTCGCAGTGAGCCTTTCAATTTGCTCCCTCTCCCCGAGTTTTCTGGCCTCGCGACAGAAATACCCAACGTGCTGCCTCAGGTCCACGACTACCTCAATGAGTTGGCCCACCAAACAGATATTAGTCGCTTCGTGCGCCAGTCACCTTTTCAGCTTGACCCAGACTACATCCTACCACAGCGCCCGGCTTAGTCCGAGCCCCATACATGCGTTAATATGCGAAGCAATCAGTAGCCGTTTTGAATCGCTAAGATGTTCAGATGGTTTAGATTCACTTTAAAGATACCCCGAGGCCTTGCCCCTCCTCAACGCGTTATGTGCTCTTCATAGCATTGGATAGAAACATATTATCACAAACAATAGAAGATAATCATCATGTCATGCTTCGCAATAATGCGCAACGTGAATTGTCTATTCTAAAACAGACACCTTTTTACTTTTTGCAGACACACATAGGGAAGCTGCCGGCCGGCAGGGCCTTCATGAGGCATAAAATATCATAAACTCATTTACCCTCCCAAACCATTTAACCATGAACCATTATCATCATCGCTCTCATTTTCTTTTTCCTTTGTTTGTTTTGTTTATTTGAAGACCTTACCGTCGGCAAGCTTGTACTCCTTGCCGCTGACGGTGATAGGCTTCTCCCAACCCCAGGCGTCCTCGACGAACTGTCGGTCCTCGGGCTTGGTAGGGTCGAGCTTGACGAACTCGTAGCTCTCCCAGTCAGGGGCGACGTCGAAGGCGGGGATGTGCTCCTGGCCTCGAATGACGAAAGCACCCTGGATGACAGAGTCGTTGTTCTCGCCGTAGACGGCAGCACATCCGAAGATGTACTTGCGGGAACCCTCAAGACGGTTGTTGAAGCCGCCAATCAGGTTGTTGGACATGAAGGTGAGGGTAAGCTCATCGTTGTACTTGTAGTCAACCTTCCAGATGGACCACTCCTCGAAGTTGAAGTTCTCCCAGAAGTACTTCATGGCCTCATTGTGGTCCTTGATGTTGGAGTACTGACGCTTCCACTCATCAAGAGGGAAAGAGGGCTTGCCGAGAGCCTCAAGAGGGTGCTTGGCCTTGGGGGCAGGAGGGGCCTCGTCGGAAGCGGGAGCGGCGGCGGCAGCAGCAGGGGCGGCCTCCTTCTTCTCCTTCTTGGGCTGCTCGGGCTTCTTAGGGGGAGTGTTGGTCAGAGCGGGAGTCTCGAGGAACTCAACCTTCTCAGCAACCTCGGAGAAGATGGGCTGGCTGCGGACAGTGTCGAACCATCGGGTGACAGCAGGGTTCTCAGAGCGCCACTGCTTGTCGAAGAAGTACTGGAAGCCTCGGAGAGCGATGCTAGCAGCGAAGATATCGGCAAGGGTGATGCGCTCGCCAACAAGGAAGGTGTTGCGGATGAGGTGGTCCTCGACAACGGAGAAAGCCTTGAGAGCGGCCTTGGAAGCCTCGTCGACGTTCTTCTTGTTGTAAGGAGCGTCACCCTTGAGGGGGCCGATCCAGTCACCGAGGCGGGTAAGGACCTCGGAGTTAAAGAAGGACAGCCACTTCAGGATGGAGGCATAGCTGTGACTGGTCAGTAACTCGAACATGGCTTTGGATCAGCTTTGGTATGACTCACTCCTGCTTGGTCTTGCCGAGAAGAGTGGTCTTCTCGTTCTGGGAGGTGACTATAGCGGGGTTAGCAAAGCTCCCGACATAAGCTGGCAACAAGAAGCAAAATGAGATGGGTTGCAGGGTCAGAAGTTAGACGGTATCCACACAATAACTCTTGAAAAAAGACATTTCAGATAGGGATAACTGTTACAATTGCTAGGTCATCATTCGCAAGGAGGGGTAATAGAAAAATATGAAAAAGTGGTGCCATTCTCGCGGCGCATCTTCACTTACTGTAGATGGCGATGGCAATGCACTCAGACAGAGCGAAGCCGTCCTCGCCAACAAAGGCAGGGATCTTGCCGAGGCCGTTAGCCTTGAGGTGCTCAACGGTAGCGTTGCCCTTCTCGGCCTCGACGATGTTCAGCTCGATGTCGTTCGCCTTCGCCACAGCGCGGATGGCGGTAGAGCGGGCGTTGTTCTGGAAGCCAGAGCAGTCAGTAACAGCGCTCTTG
Organism: Fusarium stilboides; assembly: GCA_014822085.1. Lineage (NCBI taxonomy): Eukaryota > Fungi > Ascomycota > Sordariomycetes > Hypocreales > Nectriaceae > Fusarium > Fusarium stilboides. The sequence goes on from JAASAY010000600.1 coordinate 7,108, forward strand.
AATCTTTGCAGCAAATTCAGAACGCGAAAGAATGTACCTCGCGGGTGAAGAGAGTTCCGAAAACCATCTTGAATGCTTTGCTGAGGAGGCAGCTGAGAACAAGTTGACAGACAAAGAGAGAGAAGATGAGGAGAAGAAAAAGAAGGGAGGGGGAAGTTTTTTTTGAAGGCGAGATAAGTGTGTCAAATTGCATGCCCCGCGCTGGTGGGGTCCTGCCTTACTGCCCGAGCAACCAGAACGGTGAGAACGGTGGCTGCAATCTGTGGCTGGTGCAATCTGTGGCGCGAGTAACTCTAATCGAACTGCTCAGCCACGTGACTCGACCTGCGGAGCCAGCCGCTTGATCTTCAATTCCGTGAAGTTTTTCCTAGACAGACAGCGAACCTCGAGATCCGATACCGATTCCGACGGGGCCCTCCTCCGAATTGGCCATCATGTCGACATTCACACAAAGCCTGCGGCAATTACGATGCCAAAGCAAGGTTTTCCGAGCACCATGGCCTCAACCCGCCTGGCAACGTCCCTCATTTCAGCTCGGTATCCGAAACATCACCATCGAAACGTCGAGTGCCGTTGTCAAACCCCATGATCCCAAAGCGATGGAGCAGCAAAATCAGCTTGGATTGCCTTTCCAGGGTATTGAGCATGCTCGTACCGTCCCAGTTTCGGCATCATACTTCTCACGAGAGCCTCAATTCAACGAAATGTTCCTCCGAATCGCACGTCTCCTTACAAAATATCACAGTCTCCCGACACTACGCTCAAGTGAGGCTCCCCCAACGGCCTGGGTCAAACTAGAGGAAATGCGCTCGAAGCTCGGTGAGCCGATCAAAGCCTCTCACTACGCCAAGGTGATGCGTGTAGCCAAGCGTCTCAATGTGATTGAGCCCTCACTCTTTCCCCCGGAGGTCAAGGTTGCTCTGGACGAGTTCAAGCGTGACATCAACCCGTTTATGAACGTACCACACGAGGTGAAGGTCGATACGTATGGTCGAGCTGTTGGTGTTGGAAAGCGAAAGGAGTCTACTGCTCGTGCTTGGGTTGTGGAGGGTACAGGAGAGGTCTTGATCAATGGCAAGACACTTGGCCAGGCTTTCGGTCGTATTCACGACCGTGAGAGTGCAGTCTGGGCTCTGCAGGCCACCGAGCGGTTAGACAAGTACAATGTCTGGGCGTTGGTGGAAGGCGGTGGAACAACCGGACAGGCCGAAGCCCTGACGTTGGCCGTTGCCAAAGCTTTGATCGTTCACGAACCAGCGCTCAAGACTGCTCTTCGAAAAGGTATGTGTTTTTTTATTCTTGCCATGATGAAACTGTTGAGCAATAACTAATACTCGCTCGCAGCTGGCTGCATTACGAGAGACCCAAGAACTGTGGAGAGGAAGAAGCACGGCCACGTCAAGGCACGCAAGATGCCCGCCTGGGTCAAGCGATAAACAAATTTTGCAAAGAATTGATGATGCGGGACTTTAGAATGAGCCTGTAGTTGCGGAGACGATGATGAGAAGGATGGCGAGCGGGCCTCTGTGGTCTCGTTCGCTCATTCGACCTCCATGTATAAACAACATTTTTGTAGTTTTAGAAACCCCAATCCGGGCTTCACGGTTGGGGCCAAACATTGTAGACTCTGTCATGCTGTGGTTATCTCAAAATTCAACTGTGGTCGGTATCCATTTGTCGAGCACACATGTTGGTGATACTTCGGATAAATTCGATATAGAGTTGATATCGCGTCCGTGGTAAAATCGACTGATGACTTATAGCAGTGCTACTATAGATCTGTGATGACACATGGCGTTAGGCATCATGGCTTTTGGAGCTTTCGGATATCCAATTTCTTAGCATGGGAACCCTTGATACAAGATGTCAAAACACTTCGTTCGCATTCTTCGACGGCACGGACTGGTTATAGGAAACAGGGGTTGGAAGACCGAATGGCCCCAGCCTTCCTTCGTACGTGGTGTAAGACATTATCAGACGTTCTAAAGACGTTAAGTACTTACCTACCGGCCGAGCCGGCATACAGTACATACGTAAGGACCAATCCATCAAACCCTGTATGGTGCTCCTTCACGGTAATTAGCAAGCCACGATGGAGCTGGTAGCTCCCGCTATCCGCTCATCTCACGATTTCAAACCATAATTAGGTATGCCGCCGTGTTGTCAAGTTGTAAAATGGGATGGATGGCTTTGATGCCAGTGCTTGCGGTAGAAACGTGGTGAGTATATCAATCCTAGACCTTGGCTGCCGCAGCATTTGTCTGGATTGAATCGGAATTAAGCGGATACTTACCGGTGGAGTGCGGAAATTCCTGATACCATCAGCTCGATACGTGTTTAATGAAGAATAAGCTCTGGCTGACCAAGCGGTGAAGAGCTTCGTATCCAGCTGTGATGCGCTGGTCGCATTGTAATTGCGGCCACTCCTCCGCATCCATTACCGGTGGTAGGGATTCTTTGACACGCAAGATATTGAGCGCGCGCATATAGGGGGTAGATGCTCGATTATTCGTCCAGATCGTTCCAAGTGCTAGCGACCCTGGGGTAGACAGCTCGTACAATTGGCATTGAGAAACGGGCAACCCGATATTAATTATCATGGCAAAGGTCATCAGCTTCAGCTTCAGCTGCAGAGTGGATTGCTGTAGAATCAAGAAGGTTTCTAGAACGGTTTGAGTGGGGTGGTTTAAGGTGTTTCAGCCCAGGCAAGCTCAGGAAGACAAGCGGTTGGTCTGAAATTTCGAGATCAACCGGCACAACGGTGTGGCGGGATGGGATGGAGAATTTTCCGAAAAGGTCATGTACAACAATGACAGCATCAGAAACCGTGGGATTTGTCGCATCACGCGGCGCGCTCAAGGACTCAATATTGAGGCCGTCACCTAGACCAGTCCAACGCGGGTCCAACTAGAAGTTAGCCTTGAATAAGGACATCTCTTTCATTGTGGCGGAGGTGGAGCGTGTCGAAAGCATGGGCAGACGGCGGTTTGAGGTCGGAGGCTTTTAGGGCGGACGTAGGCACGAGTGGATAGAGATCCCTGTAAGCACCGACGCCGTTGCGGCACGCTGTACTCGATACATGCGATTGGTGACTGAGATGTTGAATGTTCATGTCTTCTCGAAGGTGAGTAAAATCCAACGGCTTTTGGTGAGGCTGGGATCGTCCTTGATCTCACGATCCAACTAAGATGGGGTGCAGATATGCGTGTTGATCGAGCATACCCGAAGTATAGTGTAGCAGTAGCACCAGCACATGCACAACATTCATCGCGCTCCGCTCGGGGCTTGGGGTAACGAATTGTGAAGCTGTTGCTGGTTGTGCTTGCTTGCTTGGTCGAATATGCAAGGCGAACAGGAACACAATCCATGGCATGATGAACCCCTTCGCTGTTGGCCAATGGCTTTGATTGTGGGCAGAATCGTGATTGGGCTTCTAGCTGAACATGACGGACGTCTTGTCGAGATGGGGTATCACTCACTATTCTCGCACCTCGCCCCGGCCAGGCTAAGAAGAGCTTCTCATGCATGGCTGATGCGCGTTGCCTTTTGCAGTGCTAGACGCGTGAAACATGATCCGATATGCGCGTCAGCTAGTGCGCTTCAGCGACGACCCTTGTCGGTCAGGTACCGGTACTTGATGTGGAGATGATGGCTGGAGATCTCGGTGACAACCCTGGGTGACAGTTTTGTCAAAGCACCTGCAGCCGTTGAAGATGTTGATGTAGGGTAGACAGTGATCGTCGTATTGAGCTTTGCGGTGATGGTGTTAAGTTGACCATGGACCTATGAGCCTGACCCAAGGCTGAGACGTCAGTAATGAATCAATGTTGTTCATGCGATGCTTTCTCAGTATCATCAATGGTAGCCGAATCTCTTGTGCGGTGCATGACGTTGCTGTTACCCCAAGAATAGGAAAGTTTGATGTGTTTTGTATAAATGGATATGAGCCTTGGAGTTGCAAGATGTGGCGCTTGACTTAGCCCCAAACTTGCTCTGTAGTGGCTGCAGTGTTCAAACATGAGAGAGACAACGGCCAGCGCTGTTAGATCGCCTCGGTTAAAGGTCGTGATACTGGGACACGAATCGGCATTATCAACTTACAGGTGCGATGATCATAGCTTCACCTTCTCTAGATCCTTGAACTGAACTCAATTGATGTTGCCACCCATCAGATCTCCTCAACCACTAAAATCGAACGTGATTGCAAGCCTTATTTGAAGCTTGTTCTCCCTGTAGATTATCAATGGCAGTTGAGCGATCAGACCCTTTCTTGGTTAACCTACATTGATGGCTATTTTTGTCTCCAAAGTACAGCGAAAAGGTTGGCATCTGCGATGCGAGTTCTTGCCCACTGCACTTTGTCTACCTACCGTGGCAGCTGCCCTGACTAGCACCTACCCAGGTGGGTCAGTAAATAATCGGCACTCTGCCTAACTTTAGGATAAGTTGCTATAATAATTAAAGCATATTTCAGGCTAAAAATATCATAAAGTGCTTGAATTATTTTATCTCCTCTTACCTAAAGTTAGGCAGAGTGCCGATTATTTAGCGGACCGCCTGCTACCCTAGTAATTGTCTACCCTACCAGAAAAATTTCCGCCTGGAGACTGAGCGCCTTGACTTTTTCTCAGTACGGACACCAGCCTGTGCATCACCATCGTCTTTATTCTCCTCACTTTCTACGCAAATTTGCTGGGATCAAGGTCCGAACAACTCCTTGACGACAGGTGTCATCGAAAGTCCGGTCTACGGCCGTTTAATTTTCGAAGCTTTATGATACACTTCACCAGCCGAAGGTTATTCCGACTGTCAATGGCTCCGAGGCAAAGAATATGAATACGACTAAGCACCAAACCCCTATGAACAGCACAGAGATAAGGGGTCCGTATGTCGGATCAGCTCAGTTGAACCCAAGCTACCAAGCAACCCGAGCTCCTATTGACATTGTTGGCACGTTCCATGTCAACATCGCCCTCTCCGGTTGACACGAGGGTCACTCTGCCTTCAATCAAAGCAAGAAGGGTGTGCTGTCCAAGCACGAGCATCACAACTCCAGCAAGGATGCTAGTTCCAATCGCCCTCCTTCATCGATTGGCCAGCATTTATTCGGCTTGCTCACCTTAGAACCACCTCCATATGTGGATTGTGGATCAACACCATGCCTCAATTTGGCTCAGCGTTGCTCTTATTTTCTTTTGCTGCGACTTAGCCCATGTTATGGCGTTGCTTTTCTTGTTACCCCCAAATTCTTCCCTGGCTTTAGCCCTCGGTTACCACAGACACCCAAGAGACAACAAACCCACAACCCTCTCTTGATTTGGGAGACGGAAGGGCGGATATGGAAGGAAAACACATGCGACAATTGATAATGCTTGTGGTTTTTACCCTTCCCCGGTACCTGTTGCAGACTGTTCCCTGCAGTGCGATCATGTTTGGTACCCTCCAAAACCACGATCGATGCACCGACTTGAATTGACAGTGGCAACTTTCCCCGTACTGCACTTGGGAGTAGGGCTTGATCTTTGACAGGCGGGCTGTTCCAAAATCGATTGACTGTGTTTGGCTCCAGTGGTCATTTCTCACACGATCACAAGTGCTTGAAATGTTCCTCCCGGCCTAGCTAACAGAGATACAGCTTAGCTTGTCGGTATGTAGCGCCCATGGCTCTACCTACACGCCCTCAAGACTGTCGTTCTGCATTTGTTCATACATGTTTTCTGGCTGGCTAGGATGACGTTTAACGATCATCTACATATAACACACGATCCTTTTCAAAACAACAAGATATTCAGGGACTAAGCAAGATGCAAGCGTTTTGATCTTACTGGACAAAAATACCCTGGTGTGTGCTCGCGCAGCAACGTGCCAGTCACAGTTGAGCATGGCGGGTCTTGTCTCAAGTTTTTGGCAATAACCCACTTAACGCTTTTACCAGAGGATGAGCCAAATAATCTCCAGTTGAGCCCCGTTCGTTCCTTCAACACATACGATTGAGTACTACGCACAGAGATAATACTCACATCGATATTCCATCAGAGCATTGCATCCAGCGACAACACGGATTCATGGATACACAAGACCACCACTCGAGAAGAGTGGGATGCAACGCATATGGAAACAATAGTAGCCACGGCAAAGACGTCTATTGATCTTGGCGCGAACATTTTTTTCTTTTCCAATGCATTGATACCCAGCTACCGATGGCTGGTATGAGAGAAACAGATGCGAGCAGAGCACGAACCAAATCGCTAGATCTGGAATAAAGCCAGACTTAATAATGGAAGCCGCTGTTCAGCGCCCAGCACAAGCAACTTTTGTTAGACTACCGCATACTTACTACATACACGGCACCTAGCATCAAATGTGGTTCCGGTACTTGCGCAAAGCCACCCATGACGCCCCAGGTTCCCTAAACACGCACACCTGTCTTCTCTTCAATTCACCCCAGGCAAGCCACGTCGATGACTGTCATTCCCCTCCAATCTTCCTCGCGTCTATTACCAAGGTCTTGGGCCAGGGGTGCTGGTTACGTGGTGGATGGAGAAGGACGACGCCGATCCTCTTACAATCTCCAAAGCCGTTGTCATGAGCCCTCTGCTTGCTGTACGGCGGCTCCCTCGCTACGTACTACCACCGCCGCGATTATTGCTGTTGTTCTTGGGCTGCCCTACCTTTAGGACATTTTGAGCCATTCAGATCCATTCCCGCCTTGCCTCACATCTCTCTTCTACAGATGAAGCTGAAGACATGCCCTACCTCTCATCCATTCATGCCCAATGTTTCAGGTTACACATACCTTTATCTATCTTGTCTCTTCTACTATGTCGATGTTTTCTAGAATCATCAACATGCACGCCGGCGACCTTGACGCCATTCACACGGCGTCTCTAGCTGGTAGTCTAAAACGATACGCCTCACCTTACCCTGCCTGCCCTTCACATCTGCACCCCCCTCCCTTCTGAGTCCACAGTCTCATCAGTCACATTGCCCCTGTCTCCAACGGTGGACCCCAAGCATATCATAGTGTACTCCAGCGACTGTAATGCTTCTCCTGCGAGTACGCTATATAGATCCCTGGGCTATCCTCTGCCATTACTGAGTTTCGTCATCTCCGCGATTTACTTCTATTCCCGCAGCCCCACAGTCGACCCTTTGACCATACGTCCTCGTCTTTACTAGTTGCCCTCACTTAAATATTCCTCGGCGTGACCAGAAGGCCGTCATCACCCCAACTCGGCGGATTCGGACGCCCGTACCGGCTTAGTGAAAGCTTTTCCCCCTAGAACATCGTTTTGGTCCCTCGCTGAGACCCTGGTGCGTTGTATTGGCCCCAGCAGATCGCAGTGGGCTCGAGCTTGTCATGCTCAAGGTCTCTTACATGGGGCTTTGGCCAGGATCCTCCTAGTACACGGCGAGACGACCGTTTGACAACTCATCCGCAATCAGCCCTGGGCCCCAGAGCCCCAGACAGAGCTACTTAGGCCTAACGCCTTGCTCTTCGTCATCTTTTCGACGTCCAGCCTCTACCGGGCATGAACGGCGCTAGGCTCTAGCTTGCGATTGGGACTACTTGATAACTACGTTGCTACCCAGGTCCCCGGCTGAGCCATCAGCTCCCTTGCCTGATCAGTAACCAGTGTTGGGCTTTGTTTGCGAATAATAGGCCAGCGGCACCCTGTTTGTGAACTCGTTTGTTCCTCTCTCAACTCGACTACTATTATCTCGCCTAGCTAGCCATCCATTCCCTGCCTCAGCACACCCCCCGACTATCGATCATCGCGACTACTCCAACTGAGTGGGCAATTCCTATTCTAACGACCCCGCGGTGACCCCTCCAGCACTATCAACAGCTTCCTCACAAAACACATTCGGAAACACCTTGGTTGTGTTTTGGAGGAAGCCTTCGTTTCTATCGCATATCTTCTAGTCTTGTGTAACTTTCCCGTCTTCGAAACTGGCTGCCCTACAATCAGCCGCGCTACCGACCACCCATCGGCTGGGATCGACGGCAGGGTCGTGTGGGATCCAAGGTCTTCGGGGCATGGACGACTCGAGCCGGATGAGGAGGCAGAATGAACCGCCTGTTCATTCAACCCCCAACCAGAGATATTCACTTCACGATCCGTCCCAGCAACGTCGTTCGCTTGCTGGAGTCTCTAACGACAGATATCGCCCTGCATCCCTTGCTACCCCTTCATCTTCAGGGCGAGGAATGGGAGCTGCGGGTAACTACAGCAGCTACTATCCGGAACCCGGCGCATCGTTCTCAACAGCAAACATGCCTGGCACAGCCATTGCCTATGGCTCTGAGTATGGCCAAGACTCCCGCCAGCAATCACAAAGCTTTGGCGGCTACGGTGCTGCAGCGACGATGATGTACAACGTTGCTCAACCGAGCGCACAAAACCCTGTTTACGACGCGCAACAATTCAGCTCACGGCAACCTGCCGCCATGCAGATGATGACACCAGACGTCGCCTCGACCTACTTTGGGTCCGAGACGGGGAGCTCAGGTGGCCCGAGCCTGCAGCACTCGGCGCAAGGCGCAAGCGGATCCGCAAACGTTTATCAACAAAGTAATGCCCTTAACTATGCGAGCAACAGCATGTCGAGCGTAAGCGCAATGCCACAGGCGACAGCGAGCGCCGATGTTTCTATGTCGGATGATCACGACTACGCAGAAGGAGCCCTAGAGGAGAAATGGGTCAGCTACCAGCGGCAATTGGCAACCATATTCCAGGAGATCGTCAGCGGATCTCTCGAAAGTGCATCTGAGACATTACTCAGCGTCACTAGTTGGCTGTTGTCTCAAGTTGCCGATCTTGGTATGTACTGTCGCGGGCCCTCCCTTTGGACGCAGGCCTAGGAACAAAAGGAATTATAGAACTGACCAATTCTGCGCAGGTCTCAATCTCGATGATACCAACCTTCACGCCGATCGAATTCAGCTGTGGAACGACTTCAACCATGCCTGGCTAGGATTGGGCCAGCGACAGATCGAGCTAATGACTTCATCCCAACAACTCTCGAGATCACAAAGTCTTGTATCGAAGGCTATGATCAAGAAGATGGGGAATGAATTAATACGTTTATGCGACGGGATCGAGCGCCACGGTCTAGTTGACTACCAGTATGGAGTATGGGAGGAGCAGATAACTGCCGGTATGTGAATCTACATTTCCAGCCCAGGCTCTTGTCCAGATTGACTAACAAAAGGACACAGCTCTCGAAGACATTCTGGATCTATACGAAGCTTCAGAAGAAGCTAGTGGGAGCGGTAGTCGATAAGGGCTCGTCACTCTGTAAAAGGGTTTCAACGCACGCACGTCACCTCCGGCATCTTCATAGGTGAAGGGATTTGCCATGCAACTTCATGGCACCGACTTTAACCTTTCTACATCAGGCCGCAAGGCTTGGTGGCTGAATTGCGCCACCCTCAGCTGTCCCGACAGGGTTATTGTCAGTGAATGCGCGACATTTCCCTTCAATGGATTACCCTCCAGCGGCTGGACCGGACAGCAAGCCGAAAGGATACAGTCTGGGAAAGGTCATGGCATTTGCTACTGATTTCGTTGCTTTTCTTGCGATTTGCGACTATTTTGTTTTCGCATTTGTTGCGCATTATTCTACCCCCTTGTCCACGTCCATGCGAGTGACGGGACTTGGGTTGATGTCATGTATGTTTAGGTCCATTGGGCTGGTTCACGATTTTCTTTTGATGCGATTTTTGCCGAGCCTTCACCCAGTATGAGCTGGAAGTGTATTCAGGCACAAGACAACAACAATCATGACTGCATGGCGGGGGTTCAACGGAAAAGAGGGTATGTTTTGCTCTGTGCTACGAAAAAGGGATACATGGTCGGTTACGGAAGAGGGAATCGGATGTGGGACGAATATTGGACGGGCGCGTGGTAATGATTTTGGGGCCAAGGCGTTCAGACTTGCATCAGATTGCCTTCTTGTGGTTGGAGGTTAGATCAGGTCAGGTCAGGTTTGGGTTGGGCTGGGCTGGGTTGTGTTTTTTTTCTTTTCAGGCTCTCAACATAGATTTGGTTGCACTGTATTATTACTACCGAGCCTTACTTTAACTTAGAAGGGTTATGGTTTTGGGTGACAGCATATTGAGAGGCTGGATGAAAGGAGTGGGACTGGAAGCCCTCACGGGTTTGCCAACTAGAAGGGAATACCAGGATGAGGCGCATGTTTTAACATAGATGTATGATTGAATTTTGACTGATAGAAATGTACTATTACTGTTGAATTGACATGATTATGACATAGTGATTGAGTTGTTGTAGCAAGGTAGGTTGGTAGCTTGGATTGACGGTGTGCTGGTTTGTGCCCAACGAGTCCAGCTTACAATTGGATAGAGTGGCATAGAATGTCCTAGAGTGCTTGGCCCCCGCAATGCTCGATACTAAGACATGGCTCTGATGGACAGCAGATCGTTGATAAGTTGATGGCGCCTCGTTTAGAAAAGTGACAAGACATGGATCCATGTAAGAGGGGCCGCCCTAAGTTGAGCGAAGCAGGGGACCAGGGGAGGGGGGGAATAGGCGGGAGTTTCCAT
>JAASAY010000605.1:0-12430 GCA_014822085.1 Fusarium stilboides
GCTTACTTATCTGCGGCGCTTACTTATTAAGCACGTTACTTATTTAGTTATTTTTATTAATAATTAAATGCACTATAACGCATATATTTGCTATAGATTAACAGGGAATTACTAGACTTCTTTGTAGTAGGACGCGTTAATGAATTGTGTTGGTAGATACCGGCTCGATGCAAGTCGCTCGATTGGGGAACTTGTGAGAGAAAGATCGATAAATATAATAGTTATCCGAGGAATCGTTTTAAAGAGATAGGCCCATGTCACGCACGGAAAGCCTCGTTAGAGACGCTTTCAACCCCCCGGCAGAGAAATGCAAAATTTGCCTGTGATCTGCAGCTGACAAAACAATAGTTCCAAGCCTCATGCATGCCAAGCAGTAAAGCAAGAAAAGTATCGAGTGGTTGAGGTGGGGGTGAAGCATTTTGATATGACAGAACAAGGGTTTGATTGACGTACTCATGTCGGCTGTCACAAATTCGTCGATAGCCTTATTGTCTCGACGCAGGATGTCTCTAGATGCAGATATTTCTGCCAATAAAATATCTGTAATAAGAACTTAGCTGCTGGTGCCTCTACGCATGCGAGTATCTCGGTTATTCCCGTCAACCATGACCAATCAAGAAAATGCCTTTTTATGCGTACATGATCTGACTTGTAAGATATTTATAATCGAGCAACCTGCCGCTTGGGACGTCCGAGCAATTCTAGTTATTCTTGTATCAACCCTACCACGAGTCTTGCTATCCTTCTTTACACCAACAAGAAGCTGCTTATAGCGAGCCTTTCTCTCCCGGGCGTCAAGTGTCTTGTCAGTTTTGAGAAGAAGTCTAGCATTCATCTCAAGGGGTAAACTGCATAATACCCATTGGAAACAGTGCAAAGCAGATAACGAATCCACCTTCATTGACAATATGCTCGACAACGGGACTGTCATTTTGATGCTGCTTTTAGTCTGCGCGATGAGCGTCACTGCAGACGAGGGAGATGACTTTTCCAACAACCTGTTTTCGGATCTAGCACCGTACGTCTCTGCAAAAATTAGCTAAATCACGAATCTGATGAGCTTTAACTACTAGGCTACTAGCGCTCTTTGGCGAACGTGTTACTATGCAATTCATGAGCCAATCTATGGGCTGGGCCGATAATATCATATTAGCAATGGCCCCTCTGGGTATAATCACTACTATTATTTGCGCAATAAGGGTAGGCGGTCCTTCATGGCTAAAAGCTATCATCGGGAGGGCCAGAGAAAACCTTGCAGCCGCCGAACTAGAACTCATGTCATCAACGTCGAATGAAGTCTGTGAGATGTGGAACGGGCAACAAGTGGTGCGATGTATGGGGTCAGCTCCGATCACAGAGCTGATTTGCGTACTACCAGAGAACATAGAAGGGCACCCAAAGATCAGTACCCACGAGAGTAATTCAGATGACGGACAGAAGTATTTGGTACCCATCCGTGAGTTTTACTATACTATTTTATCTTCCAATTTATTTAACCATTACCTCAGATTTGAACATTTGGAAAGACTTCAGCCGATGGCGGGAGTCACAAAATAAGCTCAATAGTTCAAAAGACAATGAAAAGCACTCAATAGATCTCGTATCTCCGGAGGTCGTAGTCCTACGCCATCAGCAGGACAAGGCACCGAATATATCGCTCAATTCGCATAACCAATTCTGGAGAGGAGAATTACGCGCAGCAGCCGGCTTTGGTATTGTGCTTCAGCTTGGGGTACTTTTCTATTCGGGATTTGCTACCTATCACCCGGCGTTGAAGTTCACAAAGGACGGAACCCCTGTTATTGGCTATGCTTATCCTTTCACAGCAGCTGGAACGCTTCTTTTGGTGACCGGAATGTTGATCTGTGCTCACGTTGTGGAGAGTAGTACGAATGAGCAAAGATTTGAGCCGCGTGCTGGCAAGAAAGTACGAATGGTTTGGTTGCAGCAGACGAAGACTGTAAGCGACCAGGTCTTTGACTCATTTGCAGTATTCCCCAAAGACCCCAGAGCCATAATCACTATCTCGGAGCGAGCAATCAGTGATCCGACATCAGAGTCGTCGGATAGCCAAGGTGACAAGATACCGCTTAAGAATGTCGACCAGCTAAAAAAGCAACATCGGAGTCAAGCCCTGGTGTTTCAGACTGTTGTTGGTACCACGATCAGTCTGTGTGGTTTCATTGTGCAATTTGTTGGTCTGAGAGGGATGCATTGGTCGGCTTCAGTTGTTCAGCTTGGTGCAGTTCTTGTGATGACGTGTCTGAGGGCACTCGTTCGTCGAGGCCTGGCAAAATCTCTTGGATCAAAGCGTCTTGTTCCGGGATACGAGCTTGACTGGTTTGCGTTGACACTAGGCGATCCCCAGAACTCAGCTTGGCACAATGACAGCCTAGGCCTAGACGCTTCAGAGAAAGACGCCTCAAACCGATGGAAAATTTTGACAGGTAAGGCAGCACACAAAAGTGCTGTTGGAGCAGAACAAACGAGTGATGCGCGAGTAGGGGGAGATGGGGGAGATGGAAGGTCGCCAAACCGATCTGAGCCCTCAGCAGCGCACCAGATGATGGTGACAAGGAAGAGACTTGGACGGCTGGCGGACTGGCGTGGCCCCGCATCTGCAGAAGCTATCTCACTCGCTAGGTCGATTGAGATCACTATGGATGCCTTTGATTCAATTCTCCCTCACGACATGCTTACTTGGAAATGGTCCGCCAGAACCCGTTATGCGGAACAGAATGCAGAGCTCACGTCGTTCCGTGTGGAAAGGCGAGCCGGGACATGGAAGGCTTACGCTGACGAGCTCGAGGCCGCACTATCATTATGGCTCTATACTGTCAGCCAAGAAGATTCAAAGGGCCCCAGTCTACGCAAAACCCAGCCTTCCAGGGACGCAGAGGGCGATTCTTGGTTACGTGCAAAGGGGCCGTCCGCGAAACAGAATCTGCGAATACTGGGCCCATCTGACCCAGCTCTGATTCGAGACCTGCGATGGTGGTTGCCAAAAGATGATTTCAATATTTTGAAGGTCAACGAGAAAAGCTTTGGGTATCTGGAGGATTTGGAGAAGGTGGTGATTGAGAATCAACGGGTTGTCGATGGCGGCCAGCAACAACTAGGAGAAAGTTCAGATCTGGGGGTCGACGCTTGTGCTACCTCCAGATGGAAACATAGGAAAATTCGAGATGTCGGCGAGGATGCAGACGCTAGAGATTCTTCAGAAATATCTCTCCCCATACACATGAGACGCAGGCGAAGTGTATCGGACGACGGCAGTGAGGAGAGCAGTGGTTATCCTTATTCGCACGATTCGCACGACGAGAAAGACACCTTCTTGGCAGTAATGTCAAATGATTCTCTGAACCTACTATACGCTCAAGATATGTTCACGACTTTCATGTGGGCGGTGGTAGCGAAACTGCAAATGGCTATCTCTGGCGATGCCGATATTCAGCCCAACGACGCTGGCAATCACAGCGACTGGAGGCACTTCAAGCTCCGAAACAAGACTTTGTTGGATATGTTCCAAGGCATACATGCCGCCGGGCTGGGAACTCTGTCCCAAATCCAATGTAGTATCTTACCTCCCCTAAGTGCTAAGAGCAAACTTCCACAACCTGACTCTATCATTGAACTCGCACGACAACAAGCTAGGGAACACGAGCGTCTCGGAGCTTGGAACGAGGCTGCCGAGATATATCTGTGGCTCTTTCGAACTGCAAAAACGTTTCCTCAAGACAAGGGCATTTTCGTCAGGGCCACAGCGGTGATAGTGGAATTTCTGAGACAATTGGTCTCGATCATCGAGCTGAGAAGTGATCAGGGAGATGGTGGATCTACTGAACTTGACACTTTCAATCCTTACTACCTGAGATCTATTTGGAGAGAAGACGACAATAGAGGACTTAGGGAAGTGCGAAATGATCTTTTAAACAAATTGCGACCGTTCTCAGGTATCGTATCCAGTCTTATGAGGCTGTACGAGAGACAACGCCGTCCCTGGGAATGCCCTATACCAAAGGCGAAAAGCCCCCTGGTTCTAGAGAAAGGCTTTCCTGAAACGTTCAAATTCACGGAACTGCATGAATATTCGTCTTCAGAAGAAACTCATGGTCGCGGCTTTTGGGAAGCTATCAAGAGGGCAAAAAACGACAGCCAAGAAAAGGACGACAGAGATATTCACGATTGGACGCCTCTTCATTATGTGGCGGCGAACCCGTATTATCTGGAAGCGGACGGACACTCTTCGCCTGTGTGGGATAAAGTACTGGAGATCCAGAATGATGTCAATGCTCGAGATCTCAGTGGATGGACCCCTCTACATTGCATGTGCGGCAATGGGAAGTATCATGAACCCTTTTTACATCGTCTCATAAAACGAGGTGCGGAGATCAACGCACAGGGAAGAGACCGGGTAACCCCCCTTCATTGCGCAGCAAAGAAAGGCAATTTAAACATCGCGAAAGTATTAATAGAGGCAGGCGCAGATATCGATGTTCCGGATTCGTCAGGAATGACACCTCTAATGTGGGCTGCATATCACGGACATGATGACATTGTTGGTTATCTGCTTGAAGGTGCAAACAAAAGGATGCGAGACAGGAACGGCAGGACGGTTCTACATCAATCAGTTCTTTTGAAAAAGCCCATGAACCTTCGTGTTGACTCGAAGCGAGAGATTGTTGGGTTAATCATCAAAGCTGGTGCGGATCAAGACGCTAAGGACAGGAGAGGTCGAACGGCCTTACACTACGCCATTCTACACGAAGAAGTGAACGCCGTACGCCAACTTCTCGAGAATCAGGCTGACACAGAGGCTACGGACAGAAATGGGCAAACGCCGCTGCACATAGCTGCTGAGCGAGGAACGATGACCATTCTGAACCTACTGATTCAACACGGGGCTCAGGTGGATGCTAAAGATCGCAGCCGTAATACTCCGCTACTACTAGCCACTAAAAAAGGGCGGGATGCTGTGGCTAAAATACTCATTGACGAAGGCGCTAGTGTTGTAGTCCAGGATCCCCCTAAATACGACTTCAGCTTGCCTGGCGACTACGGCTACACGCTCCCGCGTATGACTTCCGAAATTGCAACTGCGAGGATGGTATTACTCCTCGAAGCAAGCCCTGAAGAGGTAGATATCGCGTCAAGACAGGAGTCAGCCACTTTCTTGAGATGGAGCGAATACTCGGATTAAACTACTCCCCCAGAAAGGCGCCGATAAGGATGCCAAGAATGAGAAAGACAAGAAGCCATTGCATCTAGCCACTCAGCAAGGACAGGCGAATGCCGTCGAGAAGCTTGTTGAGGAAATGTGTGATCCGGAAGTTGAAGACAATCAGGGCGAGACACTACTGCGTCTAGCTGCGGTGCAAGGGAAGGTAGATATTATCTAGTATCTTCAAACGGTATCACTGAACTGCTAAAGTCGAAGAAGCAAGCTGAACTAACCAACTTCATTATCAACATAACATAGGGTACACATTGGTGCTAGAACATCCGTTAGCCGTAACCTTACTTTGGCAAACTAATCAATTGGGTAGGTGGACAGCGGCCTATGCTAAAATCTTGTAATCGTTAAACTTGTTGGAGTAATGAAATCCTAACCTGTGCTATGCCATGGAGGAAACGGCTTATCTTGACCCACCAAGGTGAGTGATTAGTAAGCTCCGAATAATATTGGGCACAATCTGGCCCGATTTCCGATACTGTCAGCAGAGAATTTCGCAACCTTGATCGCCCAACCTGCTCGCTAAGTCTCGTCTCCAGATGCTGGTATGGGCTTATCGTAATGTTCTCTTATAATCAGATGGGAGATGCGCTCGGCCCGAAGCAGATCCGTCTCTTGCACCTGCTTCCAGCACCAGATATCAACGATCCAATTGAGTCTCGACTCGAGGTTGTGGCACTCGACCAAAATCCTGTATATGAAGCTCTTTCATATTGTTGGGGTGACAGCACTCAGCTTCGAGAGATACAATGCAATCATCAAGAATTTCAAGTCACCGAGAGTCTTTTCTCTGCACTGCAGCACCTGAGGAGCGAGCATTCCGAGCGAACGCTATGGATCGACGCCATTTGCATCAACCAGAAAGACCTTGAGGAGCGTCAGTCTCAAGTTTTACTTATGAAAGATATCTACACCAAATCGGACAGAGCGGTCATCTGGTTGGGCCCCGATCCCGCCTCTGATGGAGTCAACCACTTGTTCGAGCTGGTAAAAACAAATCCAAAACTTCCAAAGCTTCAACTTAGTCCAAGGCAGAGGCTCTTTCTCGAGGTCAATGTGGCTGAACGTCATGGCTGGGATCCAGACAAGGACACATATTCCTCTGAAGTCCCGGCCGAGCAAGACATTGTTATATCCAAGGAAGCCCAAAAAGGCGCAGTCGCTCTGTTGAAGAGGCCATGGTGGTCAAGGGTGTGGACCGTCCAAGAAATAACTCTAGCTCCCAGTGCGATTATCATGTGCGGCAACTTAGCTGCTTCATCGCTAGATGTACAACAAACGTGCGCCAAAATTTCCATGCAGATACTCAACCACGCCTTTGAGAATGACGATATTGACACATCTGGCGAAACTAATGCCGTATTGGACGACCCTGATGGCTCAATCTCTATTGCTAAATTGCGATTGTTTCGCAAATCCAACATGACTAACGAGCTGGGGGCGCTACTTCAGCTTCATAGGTGGTTGAGAGCGACAGATCCGAGGGACAAAGTATACGGCTGTCTAGGTATCGCCGCATCAACATATGGTATCAAGCCGGACTACACCATTTCGACTGTGGCATGCTACACACGTGCAGCCTTCAACATCATAAGCGGCGGCCGTTCACTGGAAATTTTCAGTGCTCTACGAAGACCATCTTGTCTAGAAACTACCTTGACAGACTTGCCTTCGTGGGTTCCTGACTGGAGTTACGACTTCTCTAGTATTCCGGTTGAAGCAAGGGGTCCCAGCAGCATCTCCAACCATGTTTCAAGGGAAAACACGCACTTCCCAATTTTGTTGGCAACGAGAGATGCATTTCCCGAATTGAAGGCATCCATCTCCAACCTGTCTTTCACTCCACGACTTCTAGACGACGGAAAAACACTGGTTCTTAAGGGTGTTATCGTGGATGAGTTATATACTGTTGGGGACATCCTAGACTTCCCCCAAGCGGGACCTAAAGCATCTTCTAGCAATGCAATCACGAACAGAATTCGTCAATTCAAGCGAGATTCGAAGAACTGGGCGGGTATTGGGGGGGTCATGGAAACCATCAAAGGCTGGCAAGATCTGGCATTAAAAACTGAAAATCTTCAGACAGGGCCGGATGAAACTCGAATGGACGCCTTCTTGACAACCATATTTACTAACCGAATTCACCTCGGTGCCGATCGACGCACCGTTCTGGATCATCTCGAGCAGAGTATAACAAGAGGCTTTGAGATGAGCAGGACTGGCATTGCTATGAATCAGTTGCATCTGACACATATCATGCCAAAGGTCTACCGTCAAATACTGGGAAACAGAAAAGTGAACAGTCTATACAATGATATATTCTCATTTGGGCAAGCATTCGCCAATATTCAATGGGCAATGGATCAAAAGATGGCAACGACAGGCTCAGGATACCTCTGTTTAGTTCCTTGGCCTAGTCAGCCTGGTGATCGGATTGTGCTGCTTCAGGGCGGAAGAACGCCCTATGTGCTGCGAAAAGCTGGAGAGAAGTGGAAAATTCTTGGGGACTGCTATGTTCATGGAATCATGTCTGGCGAGGCATGGAGTGATGATAAGTGTATTGACATTGAGATTATATGACCAAAAGGTGAAGGCCCATGGGGCTCGATGTAGGAAATTGTACCGCAAGACGCGGGAAGTGGCCTAGCTCAAGGATGGGGAGGTTTCTCACGGGTGCCTTTGTTAATATGGCGTGTGCGGATTTGAGCGCGAATGCCAAGTTGGCAGAATGTGACTACTTTGTATATCGTTACTAGGAGTTGAGTTGTACGGTTGTGAGCTCGGTTCAGCTAGCTATCCTAGCTATTGGATAGCCAACACTTAGGATTGTAACCGCTTTTTTACTGTGCTACAAATTTATAGAAAACATATCTAATTCCGTCAACTATGCTCTCTCAGTCTCAAGAACCTTGACTTCAATGCTTGATTTACCCGCGACCCGTTCCGCAATCGGTGGTGGAACTTCGTAGGCTCGAAATTTCCTCGCCGGCAACTTTTCGTTGAACTAGATAGCCAGTAATGTAAGCCATGCCGTTGCAAGTAGCTTTTGACAGGTACAGAGCTTACCATGGCGTCGATTTCTTCTAGTGTACGGCCTTTAACTTCGGGCAAGAAGAAGTATACCCAGACGGAACAGATGATACAGGATGGGAACCAGATGTAGCCATATCGTGGGCCCCAATTCAATGCGCTTGGGTTGATAAAATACGGAGCAGTGAACGTGATTAGCCACGCTCCGAGGAACCCAGCTGCTGCAGCGACACCGAAAGTATAACTTCGAAGGCGCTGCGAAGGAATTTCTCCAGCGACCATCCAAGAATATGGAGCAATCATACCCTAGAATGATGGTTAGGGAATTCGGTCTGAAGTCGACACTGATTGTCTTTGGGAAGCTTACGTTATAAGATATCATATACAGACAGGAAAGTGCAACAAGTACTTTGCCCGTGATAATCTCACCTGGATTCTTGTCGTACACAACCGCGATGATGAGCTGAAAACAACCCGAGATAATGAGACCACCGAATAACAGAACGCGACGTCGTCCATATCGTACAACGATGAACGCGTTGATGATAATCGCGATCATACCAGCCATACTCAGGACATTAGTCATTGCAAACGGATCTTGGACCTTGGCCATGGCGAAAAAGTAGGCTTTGTAAGCTATTCCAAGGGTCAGCTGTAAGGCACATGCAAAAGACGATTGACTACGCACCAATGATGAACATGGAGCCAGAAGCAGCTTGTAACAAAACCGCACAAACAGACACAATAGTTCGCCGTCTGTCGATCGGATTGTTGACCATATCCCAGAAACCCACGCCGCTGGCCAAGGCACGTTCGTTGTCAATAGCTTGGCGGATATCGGCCAATTCCTGGTCCACATCAGCACCATCTGGCCTGAGCCATTTCAGTGATTTGAGGCCATCCTCATAACGCCCTTGAAGAATAAGCCAACGTGGCGATTCGGGGATAAACAAGATAGCGATGAAGATAAAGACGGGTACGACATAGATGATTCCAAGTGGAATGAGGTACGCCGAGCGATCTGGACGTTTGGCAGTTGACCAGTCAATGAGTGTGCCGATGAGAGTACCCTATAAGGAAAGAATTAGTGCCCGAGTAACGATTTTGCCGAGGGTACTGACAAAGGTTGTACAAAGATGAAAAGCAGTCAAAAAGAGGCCTCTATACTTTGCCGGACTACTCTCTTGGATGTAGAGTTGCGAGAATGTCATGAAGTAGCCATTTGCCAGACCGATCAGAAGACGACCCAAGTACAGCGGACCAATATCAGTCGTGGTCATCATTATAATATTGGCAACGGCGCAGAGCAGACATGCCATTCGAAGGCAAATCTTTCTTCCAAGTTTCGCAGCGACGAACCCCGCAAGACTGGAGCTGATGAAGGCACCTAGTGTCATCAAGGACGAAATGAGTTGTTGACGAGTGGTGGAAATGTTCCATCCGATCGCGGTTTCTGGAGCTTCGTAACCGTAAACCTGGAGTAGATGAAGAGTTAGTTCACGAAATGAACGAGGCGAAAACATCGAGAGGTTGCTGTGACTGACCTTGAGGAAACCAGGCATAGCCTGGAGCCCTCCTATTACCCCAAAGTCAAGGCCATATTGGAAGGGAGAAAGAACGATGACGCCACAGGCAATGAAGCATCGCCAATGCGCACCAATCGTGTCCTTCGTTGCGCCTGACATAGTTCTCAGATCAGTTGAAGGTATTTCAAGAAATTGGGCTTGGCTGTGTAAGTCTGAGTAGCTTGATGGTCGACAATTTGTGGTCAAATCTTTCTTTTCATACCTGACGTTGATTTGTGAGCTGGAGCCAAGTGCTGTATCCCGGGAAATGCTCCAGAGTAAATGCCGAATTCGAGATCATCACTGTATGGACTAGGGTCCAACGTGCGGGGTGCAGGACAAAGGTTGCAGTAGGAGCAATAGATCCGCGTTTTAGTTACAACACTAGATCAGGCTGAACACCTGATATGATAGATTCAACTATGTTTGCCTTGTTAAGCCTATATGAGTGTTTGTTCCGATGCAAGATGCAAGCCGATACATGCTGACAAGGAGATGACAAACAGTCGCCGCCAACATGCCTGATTTCCACATGAACGGACCTGATTGGTCTAGATCTCCCATTGTCCATAGCCTTGAAGCCCGCAGGCAGCATATGCACATTGATGTATGCTTGCTGAATTGCCCCGTCTTGGACCTTTGTACTCTTGCATCATTGGAAGGCTTTTATCCAGCCGACTTTGTCTAAGCGAACCTAGATGAAGAACAGGAATCTATTGGTCAGACTCTCATAAAATCGAAACCAACATCGCCAGGGAAGCGTGTTGGTGAGAAGACGATCATGGGCGGGGAACCAACTGAGGGGGAATACCTCGGCAATGCGAGGATATTGATAACCGATCTATATGAGCGGTCGCATAAGGTATTGGGTATGCTCGAAACCCCGAAAGAAGCAGACCAGTCGGGTCTCACTACTTCACTACCATTCAAATTATGTCTCCAAGCGAGTCAAGCATCAAGGTGATTATTGTCGGAGCTGGATTTGGAGGGTTGACAGCTGCCATCGAATGCCACCGACAAGGCCATTATGTCGAGATTTACGAGTCTTTCGCCGAACTGAAAGTGCTCGGAGATATTATATCTTTTGGCGCAAATGCTGGTAGGATCTTCCATCGGTGGTCCAATGGAGAAATTGTCGACAGGCTGCGCCCGCTATGCATCAACCTGCAGAACTACGGCTTCCGAATCCATAAATGGGACACGGGAGAAGTTGTTTATCATCAGAAGAGACCACCGCCTAACCGAGAAGCACCAGTATTGAATGGCCATAGAGGTGAACTACACAAAGTCATATTTGACTATGCGCGGGACGAGTTGGGCATACCTATCCACCTCGGTCAACGAGTTTCTGAGTATGTTGAGAATGAACACGATGCCGGCATTATACTTAATAGCGGAGAAAAGGTACCTGATATAAGAACATCTTAATGTGCGGCACTCACCAAACTTTGATCTAGGTCGTTGGAGACGTTGTGATCGGAGCCGACGGAGTTAGGTCAAAGGCGAGAGAACTCGTACTGGGCTACGTTGACAAGCCAAAGAGCAGTGGCTATGCGATATGGAGAGCATGGTATGTCGCAGCCGCGATATCAGAGCAAGAAACGGACTGACACATAATTAATAGGTTCTCGAACAAAGACATGATTGCAGATCCTAGTACCAAAGAGTTTTGCGAGAATGGTGATACTTTCAATGGCTGGATTGGCCAGGACGTCCACTTCTTATTCTCGACACTCAAAGGCGGAAAAGACTGCTGCTGGGTATTGACACATAAAGATGACCATGATATAGACGAATCGTGGTCGTTCCCTGGTAAGATTGAAGAGGTATTGGAACTTCTCAAAGACTGGGACCCCACTTGTCGAGCAATTGTCGAAAAGACGCCGTCTCTTGTTGATTGGAAGCTTGTATATCGTGACCCATTGCCTACTTGGATTAGCCAAAAGGGGCGCATTGCACTCCTCGGCGACGCAGCTCATCCATTCTTGCCAACAAGCGCACAAGGTGCGACCCAGGCTATGGAAGATGGTGTGACAATAGCCGTCTGCTTGAAACGTGCCGGTAGAGAGAATATACCAGGAGCACTGAAGGCTCATCAGACCATCAGGTACGTAACACCTCTATCGCCACTTCAAGACTAATAGGATGTCCAGATATGATCGTGTCAGAGCAGTTCAGAAGACGGGGGAGTCAACAAGAGATCTCTGGCACAATACAGACTGGGACAAGGTCAAGAAAGACCCAAGCAGTATTGGGTTTCCGAGAGAAGACTGGATTCACAAATTCGATGCTGAAAAGTATGCAGAGGAGACATTTGACAGTGTTCTTGAAAAGCCCATGTAGCTCACTATTAACAAGAAATTGAGAGGCCTGTTATAAAATTGGCGAACACTCTTTGTTCCTTTCCATTTTACACCGGCTAATATCATATCATAACAGTATATGTTAGACACCACGCAATTGCTAACATATATTCTAGCAGTTCATTTACTCGAAAGCTTGTAAAAAGATTACACTCTTATAAGCAGCCTTGAACTCAATATCAGTAATGCCTGACAAGTCCCACAGGGTTCAAACCGCCCTTGGTTCGAAGCCCCCCCCC
>JAASAY010000606.1:0-27614 GCA_014822085.1 Fusarium stilboides
AATTATATTTTTTTAGATATATAGCCTTAATTTATCTCTTAGAGATATTAAATAAGGTATTTATATATATATATAGGGTTCTAAAATCCATATATAAAAATCAAGGGGCTCAGGTGTATGTATTTATCTGCAGTGAAGAAATTGCCAGTCATACGTCATTTCGTCTCCATTCTTGAGAGAAAGTCAATGTCAGGTTGGACGTTATCACAAACTACTGAGATACATGCATGTCGACTCGCCTGACCACTAAAGATCTTTGCTTGTCCCTCATTAGAAACCTGAGACAGTTAAGCGGGTCACTATCACGCTCTGCCAACCACAGTTCAGTGAAAATACAGCTAATCTACAAGAGCTATAGATCAATTAGAGATCGACACATTCTAATAATTCTTACGTATGCCCCAACTGCCTGTATCACGGTTGATTCGAGTGAGCTTTTCCAGGGCCCATCCCTTTGCTTTCAACTGAACCGTCAATCATCTCGACTCGGTAAGGTCCATCTCAAATCAACAGCTGAGCTCTAGGGACACGACGTATCACCATGGAGATGGAGAGGGGTAACGATCAGACAACGTCGGCGGCTCATTTTCTTTCAAGACAATGCAATACTTTCCGAGGCAGAGTGTCGATGCCTATAGATTGGCACTCTCGATCACGTAATCTTTCCTTCTCCATCGACCTCACCATTCATCGTAAATTACATCAAATCAACAATTGCACGTATACCCGCAACAATGGAGCAATTTTCAGCAATCTCGGTTGGCCTGAAAACGGTTCAATCTAGCGCTGCAGAGCTCAGCCAGGTGCTACAACAAGGAATTGATGGACCTGCTGGACAGGTGTACCCTCCCGTTTCCCTGCATTTAATGGGAATAGACTCACAATATGAGGATTCGTGTGCAAAACGTAACAACAAAGGCCAAGCAGGCCCTGCAGGAGCTAAGCAGAGGCAAATCTCACGTTGAGGACTATTCAGACATAGGTGACGGTACTCAGAGGAGGGCCTCGCAGGCCTTTGCTAGTCAAGTAGGTTTCATCCCTTTTGAAAGCACCATCGGGCGGTGCTAATGTGCCATGATTACAGATTTCGCAGACCTTTAATTCACTTGCGCAAGCTATTGCAAATGCATGGGAATCATTCTCCAGCGATGTAAGTTCACAGGTGAAGTCTGTTCTGGAAGAGTTTGAGAAAGTTGAACAAGTAAGTACTCCCCAAATTAAAGTCGAGCGAGTAGTTGTTCGTATGAAATAATCCTACTCGGAGCTGACCAATGCCTATCGTGGTAATATTGATGATTACATGCCTGGTCTCTCCCATTTGCTTAAGGAGAATGTAGACAACGCTTTTGACACGGTTGGCGGACGCTAAAAGGAAGAAATGTCTTGACAATCTTGGGTAACACTAGTCCTTATTCCTAGTTCGACCTTCAATGGCCTTGGAGATGCTAAGGCCGCCACCTCGTATCCTTACCAGCCATGAATAGAAGAAAATTTATGAGAGATGTTTGAACACACTTCATTTTTGCATATGACTTATTAATTAAAGTGCTACCCCTGCTCACGAAGTCGATATACAGGCTAGGACTACCTATCTATACATGGCATTTCTTCCAGCTCGACATCGTTACATACTGATATTGAGTCGAATAATGCAATATCCGGAGATTTTTGCTTACATCTGGACGTCGAGGAGACAGGTCGATCCCGTTTAAGTACCAATCAGATTGATGGAAGGAGAGATTGCTTATAATTGGATAATGAGTCGAAAGGTGTCTCTAGCAGTCTCGCAGACTCTGAGACATAAACATCAATGCTGACGCCGCTCTGCTCCGCCAACTAAGGAATCAAAGTCTACTGAGAAATACAGCTGAACTGGGTAATAAAAAATGAATCAAGGGTTGGCATGTGCTAGACATCCTTCTGTTCGCCCCGACGATTAGTGTCACTAAGCTACTTTCCTCGCGTTTGGCTTGACTTGAGACAGTTGAATTTAAATCCACGGCTGAGCTCGAAGGGCGTGATATATCATAAACGACTCACGCTTGAGAATGGAGACGTGCGATTGCCAGGCAACTGATATTTTCCAGGGCTTACAAAAAGTAGTCCGAGCTAGTCCAAGTCTTTGTGAATAGATATGGAGCCGTGCTATAGCTATTTACTTTCTAATGATGGTAATAGATATATTCGTCTCTTTCCTAAGAGGACTCGACGTGAACAATGCTAAGGTGCGTTTTTCACGCGTGCTGTACCAAGCTACCCTCAGGAACAATCTGAGCCTCGTAGCCATTTGAAAACGTAGACGCGGGTGGAATAATCTCAGTTGGTGCATGGATAGTCGTATCGCTCGTAAATTCCAGCTTGAAGACACCTGACCTCTCGTCAAAGCCAAGCGAAGCAGGCGCCCTCACGATCGTCGCCGGATATGCACGACTATAATACTTCTGCAACTCTGGGTATGGCTTTCCCGAAGTTCCATTGTATGGATTCTCATAAGCCCAGCCGATCCAGAAAACCATATTTGCGTCAGTCGCAGTCATGGGATCAGTTATTGCGCTTATCTGTTCATCATTGCCCATCCAGAACGTCAACTCTGTAAGAACACCTGCAGTCTTGAGTCGAACGTTTTCCTTTTGTTTCTTATAGAGCATATTGGAGATAGAACCCAGTTGCAGTGGGTTGTAGTAGTGGAATAAGTATACCGTCTTTGTTCCATCGCTAAGAGGCACGTTGTTGAAGCTTGAAAGAACATCCAACATGACGCCCTCAAACCAAATGAGCGTATCGTTATCAACGCTCCGAATTTGTTTCGAGGCTCGGTCCCAGAGTCCTTCGAAAGCCTTTTGATCAACGACTCCGGGCACAAGGAGCGTTGGATCGGCGTGTGTATCGCCAGACCGAGGTTCATTGAGCAGATTGTACGCTACGATATTAGGGGTATCAACATATTCAAAGGCCAGCTTCTTCCAATAGGCTGAGAGTGAACCTCCGAGACCATCAAAGTTATTTTATAGTCTTTCAACGGCGTTTCCAACGGCGACGGATAGATAGCTTAGTGACCAATCGTACAGCATTGGGATTTAGGCGATGGAAAGCCACTGCTATTGATAGTGAATGACTTCAACTTTTGAGGAAATGGGAACTTTCTGAGCTGGTTATCCAGTCTTTCTTGACGAACCACTGGGTGGTGGGTTAGTTAATGAGAAAGTCAATCCGCTTCGATAACTCACATCAGGTACACCGTGGCCACAAAACTGCCTTTCCAAAACATCTTGACGCACATCGACCAACACATAAATCCCTTGGTCTTGAACCAAATTTGTCCGCTTTTTCATGATATTCAAGAAATTTTGATTATACCCTTGCGGAACTGGCTCAGCACCAGCCCAGCTATGTCCAAGCCGGACAATATTGAGTCCCAAGTCGTGCACGTTCTGTACATCTTGCTCGCTGAACGACGAGACCACTGGAGTATTCTCCAGAGATCGATACGATGGAGCTGCTTTCATGACGACGTTTGTTCCGTGGAAGAATCGAGTGCGGCCGTCCTCGTCGATGATTTGATGAGTGTCTTGGTTGACGTGTTTGATGCGGGGGATGTTGGGGTGGGATTCATACCAAGCTTGGACATCTTGGGCCGAAGCCCCCAAGTTGGATATTGCTAGAAGCCATGCTGTTACAGATATCGCCAGCATTTCGACGGTAGTATAATGTTGAGGAGCTAAGTAGTCTTGAGTGATTCAACAACTGTCCAGAGATTAGGCGAGTATATAGCGTATGACAAGATAATAGAGACGCACACGCTGTATAAGAAGCTGGATATTAAGACAGGATGTAAAATCTGTATTAATATTGGAATATTTGTGCCTTACATATGTGTTTCTTGGGCTCGAGCTAGCCGGATGAAGTAGGTGATAATTGATATTGATGAGTGTTGCCACTTGCAGGATGTTAATTGAGGACAGATCATCTTACTGAATTGAAAAGAAGCATGTCCTTGGGTTACTAATCAGAATATTGCTCTGGTGAGAGGCAAATGTATGATGTCTAAGTCGTGGTGCGGTGTTTGTCGAAGATCCTTTGGCCAAAGTTAGTCTTCCTAGTCATATTTACTCCTCTACTTGTAAAATAGCTTTGCTACACATCAGCGTCTTTGCAATCATAGGGCTTAGAACAGTTTACGGCCCATGATTGGATTGACCAGGTTCTTTTGCAAAGGTACTTTGGAAGCATTCAGCCCACCCCCGCTGCCCACGTTGGCGTAAGGTACTTGATTCTTTATATGAAAGAGGGGGACTTTGAACTAGAAGTTGGGTAGTGAGTTCGCGTGCTTATTTTTCTACTGAGGGTCCGGTGATTGACTCGTGAGACAGAAAACCACCTTCCATTCTCGTTCAAGTACCATGCGAAAGTGCAGAATAGCCATCCTCTCCAGGTCCTGGGGCCTAAAACTGGGAAATACTGGTAAGTAGCCAAGTAAAAGTAAGCAGGATCAGTATAATCATATTTTACATTAGCGGAGGCATGAACTAATAGTTCCACACAAACTAGTTAATCGAATGTCAAAAGAGCTACTTTTTCGGGTCTAATCCATACGAAAACAATCCCTCGAGACATATCACCAGAAGTAGCCTATCGACAGCCTATCTAATACTCAAATGAAAAGGCAACCCGTATGCTATGACAAGATTACAATGATAGATTACTGCGGCTGAATCTGCAGCCTACTACATCACGTCCATCCCACCTCATGTTATTCAGGTTCCTCCAGGTAAAATAATCAGAGCAGCCATGACAAGGAAAATAGCACCAGTAAGACCAACAATAGCAGCGGCGGTCGCGACAACTGGTTGAGTTCGTGTCGCAATTCCAGTTTCTCTCGTTGCAGAGGAATGGTCGAGGGGTACGGCTTGCCAGTGCTATCAGTGATCGAGTCGCCGGCGGACTATGAAGCTGAAGAGTAGGTTTGTTAGCAGTAGAAGAGAGACTGCCGCCTTCCATACTCCCCCTCTCTGGCTCAGTGATAGAAATAACTTGCTTTGAAGTAGAAGAGCCTTTCTCATCCACGCCATTCCCCTCGCTGAACTCATCCTGAGCCTTATTGAGAACATGCATCAGACCAGATGCGAGATTCTGAGCGGTCCCCTAAGCAGTTTCGGGGGCTTTGGAAACGACCGAGGCGATAAGCTTCTTTAAAGCAGTTGATGTCACTGATCTGCGCTCGGGTGGTGCGGCAGAGTCCTACTTGTTTTAGCTTTACTGTCATCGGTCAAAGTCTGGCCTTTTTTTGAATGATCCTTTAAAGGATCCTGAAGGTCAGGTTCGTCTGAGAGGCTAAAATTACCAGATTGTCGACTCTTGTCTTGCCATTGTTGATAATACTCATAAGACTCTCGGCAGCGTTAACGAGGGGGGCAGAGTTCCCGTTGAAAGCTCATACACCTGAACATAGGCTATTAATAGATGAGCCAAAGTCGATCAGGACTCCGGTAATAGTAGCGAGGTCGCTCTGGGCAAGAGAATAAGCACAAGCGTATATATATTTGAGGTTTCAGAAGGTACAGAAAAAATGGGAGGAATGCAATACACTAGTCTTCATTCTCTCTTACCTACAGTCACGCGATCAGTCAGGCTACCACAGTGGTCGGAATGTCAATTAGCTTCTTGGTATGAGTCTTGGTTCAAATACGTGAAATGGAAGTCGCATCAGCGGGTTGTCTCGGATCTGTCCCTTCCCACCATAAATCGGGCTACGGTTCTAGAGACGTCATGTGTGGGTCTCTCACTGATATGGAGGAGTAGTATTCGATGGGCTTATCCTGACTGAGTACTCAGAGTCGGCCCTATAGTTCTACACTCGGGTTTCATGCAGTCTTTGCTTAGGTATGGCGTTGTCATGGCTCTAGTGTTGAGGTAGTCTTGTTCAAGAGGGAGGCCTCCTGGACTAAAGCTTTTATGGGATGAACGATGCAGCAATCTTCAATATAGTCATCTCGTAGTCCTGCATGAAGGGTTGCTACTTGATTCGACAGATAGAGAGCTCAATCTGACCTAAATATTGATGTGATCTATTGTGAGAAGTGTCAAGGCGAATCTGGCTTGACGGATTTCGAAATCAATGCCCCACCCTCGAAACCAGATGGGACAGGTCTCAATGCCTCTTCCGTTCGATGTCAAAGGGCTCATTGAGTGGACGAGGCGCGTTACAACTCAATATGGAAGAGGACTGTGCTTATGATTCCAGCCGGAGTACACAATTCACATAAACCTGATGCGGGTTATGTCTCGTGGTGACAAGAACGAGATGATATATCATCTCATTTGGCTTCTGGAATCAATGCAATGACTAGGAATCAATACATGGATCAATGATCAGTATGATGCTGGTGGCAAACGCACGAACTGAAAGTGGTAAAGTCCTTTCTTGTCGTATCAAAATCGTTACGCAAGATCACTGCAGAACCTTGTGTCGCAGATCGTCGTCGTTTACCAGGAGGAACATTTTAGATCAATCAAATCACAAGATCCTTCCCGGAGGATCAGCGTTGAGGAAACCGAGTGTTAATCATGTGCATTGTTGATAATTATCAGTATCCAAGATTAAATTTGGCATTGGTTGGATGCTAGAACATAAGGATTGGTCTGAAATACAAAGGTGGCGTAGCGATACTGAAGAACAGAGTGAAGCAGTAGACTCTTCTGGTTAGCCAGATACTATATCCTCTTGAGGTCATCCTGTCCATGTAGACAGTTGATCGAGGATCTGTCAGCATCCCTTAGAGACTTATCTCCCTGCCAGCCGAAGGATCTTCCACATCACTTGGCAGGCTAGCAGTGGAATTATAGCTTAAGGCATACTTACACTTCCTTCGGCACAGGGGGTGAGGAGACTCGGAGCTGATGGTGGGAAACCTGATGTCGAGGATGATGATAAGAGAAAAGATAAGCAGTGATCGAAGATTGATGGTATGAAAGACGACCTTCACTACAAGAGTTATGGCGCTTGTAGTCAGTAGCCTAGTTGCGAGTATCACTTAGTCATGATAGAGATACTATCGTGCAAGAGAAATATACAAAGTCAGCGCCTTAACGATCTTGTAATCAGTGGTTGGTGCATAAATATTGACGGTCAACTCGACGAAGTATAAAACTGACAGTTCCAAAGCCGTGAGCGTAAGGGCACGATGGGTATGCAGACTCAGAATACTTAACAATTGATCAGTAGCCCGTCTGCTTAATCACCTTTCAGATTTACATCTGCAAGCCCGAAGACACATACGTACCGCTCTATAGCCGTGACTGTGTACTTGAGGGCCTTGCTCCAGTGATGACGGACAGTTGTCATTCCATTCATAGGCACCAGAAAGGTAATGTGACTGTATAAGTCGTTGAGTATCGGACATTTTGGGGTTACTGTAGTATCATCCATAATTCAAACCTGGTAGGCGACGGCAGATGCGACCGAGAGAGATCTTAGACCGCAAGACAGCCGAAAAGCCGAATGGTTGCTAATTGGCTCGCTTGCGCGGGGCGCAAATGCACTAATCCACAAAGGGTAATTCTGGAAAGCCGAAAAGCCGAATGGTTGCTGATTGGCTCGCTTGCGCAGGGCGCAAATGGCACCAGATGCTCCCATCTAATATTTGAAGGTCAAACAAAGACTATTCGGGCTGCAAGTCCAACTGTAGACTACTGACCGAGTACAACGATATCTTTTATATCTCGTTAGTAAGATAGGTTTACCCCGCGGTATTACCTGATAGAGTACCTAACATTAGACAACATGGTTTAAATAAGGTTCTGGACAGTAAACGTGGCATTTTCGGCTCACTAGAAATAGCCAATGTTATATGAGAGGATAAATGTCGATGTGCCGTGGCCGAGTCATAACTCTTGGTATTCCTGGCTGAATATCTAAGTCATCGGGCAGCAGTGAGCATGGGTGTCTGCATATTAAATGCCAATTGTGGTTAAAGCAGGTAACTTACAATTGGCTACGACCATCATTGCTGCTCGGCGGGAACAATTCTGGTTGTTCTAAACTTTTATAGTAACTTCTTGATGTTCGCGAGGTATTGTCGCGTCTGCTCTATTTGTTTACAGGTAATAGAGCGAGATGTCAAGGCGGAATGAAAACGTCGTCAGCGAAAGGTTTTAAACGAAGCGAGGATGGATATCAGGGTACGCATCGCTGTTAATAGCATATCAGTTTCTCCAACTACTATATTCGTTACAATCTATGGTAGCAAAGAAGTCCACGATCTGTTAGGGAACCTACCCCGTGTCAAGACTTTCAACTTGGGCCTTGTCTTTAAACGCTATTACAGCACACTGCCAGGTGAATAAAGGTGACATGAGCGAATAGGTTGCTATCAACATCTCAATATTTGAGGACTCTACGCTTCAAGGATGAATAAGATGTCATATGCATGTGATTAGTGTTCGAGAGTATTGACCTGCCTCCAGCTGACACGCGACTCTCTCAATACCAAGATTCAAAACTCCGTTTAAGAAAAGGATGCTTTCGGGCTGTCATAAGTGCTACCGAGCGAGAGATGTTAGCCCAAATGCGTGATGGTGAGATGCAAGCCACAATTTCTCGAGTGACACTGGCGGCGAAGGTAGGGGTAAGAGTACATCATGACCTTGTTCCTCTTATCTCGACATCATTCACCCGTTCTAATTTCTGCATATCTATAATATCATTCAATGTACTGGAGACACCCGGTATGGACAAGACTACCTTGCATTGTTCATATCGCCGTCGACGACGCGAGAAGTTCCGACACGCTTTGGCTAATAGTTCATATCTGTCGCAAAGACCGCTACTCCGAAGTCACCAAAAACAAGGACCCCTGTTGACTGGATAACAGAGACTTAGGGCTTATATGCTTCTTCACAATATCGCATGTGGAGCTAACGCTTATAGAGCCTAGTTGAAGTTCTCGGAAGCTGACCATAGAGATGATGTGGACTGAACAGTAGTTCTGCAAGTCGAGGCATGCCAATAATGCATTGACTACTGCTGACGCTTCGCCGTACCAAGTGAACTCTACTGTATGCCCCGTTACAACTCCAATAGCTGCCTCTGAGTACTTGTTCCGTGACGAAATAATCTAACTGTTATTATCCCTTCTTCCAATCCATAGACTGCGACCCGAGGAAATAACTCATTGTGGCCTATAACTACCACACCTCCGTAAGCATCAGTTGAGGTATGTCTCCCAGCCCCTGAGGCCGGTATGATCTCCGTGAAGCCTTCATCATTGCCCTTCTAGACTGTTTGCAAAGGAGGGCAGTGCTGATGGAGACTCTTGAGCATTTTTGATCTGCGAAGTCCGTTGGGCAGCATCGAGACTCGCATGGCAGATCTTGAAGCAATCTGAGACTTCAACTAGTGCACCGGCGGGTTGAGAAATGAAGAAGGGACACGAATGATCGGTATTATTTGTAGGAAATTTAGGTCCAGTGATCACGCATCCTTGCTTGTGTTGTGTTGATCCGTCTTCCGAAATTATGATGGTTAGGCTCATCCACGTAGTGTGGACGACGTCTAACGGGACAGGGCGTGTGACGAGCAGCGGTGATACACCGAACGGGACATTCAATGATGCTGATAAGCCTCATTTTACACTACGTTATTTGATGGTTGAAGCTGCTTTTATAAGCAATAGGCATCCTAATCGGTATACCTTGCTTGATAAAACTCGGTGTAAGACGGCACGAGATCTGGTAATAAGACGCAATGCCTCGTGCTCATGGGTCATACTGAACACCCGCAGCAGAGACTAAAAAAGGTTCGGGCTGACCTCTGGCCACAGCAGGCTTTAGCAATCGATAGAGACCGGTGCATGTAGTAGTTGAGCTCATCCCGACCTTCGTGACACTAATATACACGAGATCCAAGTCTCTATCCTAAACACCCGTCCTATAGAATATCAGGTCTACCCTTCTGATACCTTTAGGCTTATTCTTTATATATCCTCTTCCTCTTACTTGATAAAAGCAGGGTCCCTCTGTTCATCGGGAATCAGAAGTAGTAATAGACAGAAATAAAAGAAAACCTGCTTGGGAGGGTATTCAAATCGAGATTTCTATATCTGATGCTTTCGGCCTTATTGACGTATAAGGTCCTACCTCCAGCCTCTGTAAAGAAGACGTTCTTTGAAGTCGAAATTGTGACTGGCTGAAAGAGAGGTTAAAGGAAACCTGCGGGTGGACGGGGGAGCCTAAGAAAGGATAGGGTCAGAGACGCTTCGTCCACCTCATACATACGACAACCTTCTAAAAATTCATTGCAGGGTTCGAGTCACTTTCGGATGAGTTCAAATGGCCATAGACAGCCCACTCGACGTTCTTCTTCCAAGGGTTGAAGCCTAATCTTCGGGATAAGCAGCTTGTCTTAAACCCCCTGGGCTACGAAGGCATGAAAGCAGAGGCAAAAAGATGCAAGGCGATGAACAGGTAGCTAGAACCGCACTAACTATCCAGGAAAACTAATCACGGAAGAGAAGAGGAGAATCAAAGAAGCATTGTACCAAGTGTGGAAGGGACAACCACGACACCACGGATTGTTGCGCCAAGACCAGCATCAACATGGTCCACACCTCCCAGGATTTGAACGACCTGAGAAGTTGAAGAACCATGGTTAAAGGTCGAAGTCAATGGTGTGGACATGTTGGCTCTCGTGGACAGTGGGTCCTCAGTAGATTGTATTTGCCAAAGATTACTTCTTGGTGTAACCGGCGTACAATTCAGGGGTACAGTCTACGGACCAAGATATGAAACCATGCAAATAAAACACCTCTTAGCGCTCCGAATTCCCAACCTAACCGATAAGATCATTATCGGCAGGCCATAAGTAAGGGCAAAACGATGGTAAGCCACTACACATCCAGCTAATCGGACGCGCGGAGAATCTCGGGGGGGTAGATCATATTCCTCAAGAGAGGAAAAGACCCTAGAGCAGTGACTCTCTAGAGCTTCGGAGAATGGTTACATAACACTATCGACTGCGACTTGCGCTGCGCCTATTGTATAGGCGGAAAAGGGGCACGGTAGTCTACGGCTATGCGTAAATTACTGCACTCTGAATAAGAAGACCGTGACCGACGAGCCCATGCCTCGCGTCGCAAACCTGATAGAACGCGCAAGGTAGAACCCTGGTACAGCAAGATCGATTTAAAGAGTACCTTTCACTACGTTCGGGTAGATCAGAAAGCGCCCCTTATCACCTTGGAGGGCCAATGGGATCTTTCGAATACCTGTTCATTCCATTTGAGTTCCCTAACGCCCTCGCAGTATTCCAACGCTATATGGACTTAACAGTCAAACAACTGGAGGAAAGGGTTCTTGTCTACCTTAATAACCTATTAGTAATAACCGAAGATTACGCCTCGTGCTCGGAAGTTACTGGATAGTCGGAGTATACCCCGGAGAAGCACGGATTGAGAATCAACGAACGAGAAGGAATACGCTACGCTAGTACGATCAAGTACCCTTAGTTTACATGATCACCCAAGGGATTTCGCCCGACTAGACAACAGGAAGGACTAGAGAAGTGACCACCCCTAAGAAATAAGACCCAGTCACAAGCATTTCTGGGCCACGCAAAGCTTTTTAATGAACGTATCACATTACTTTGGCTTAAGATAAGCCAAGTCTCTCCGTTCATAGAAAATCAGGAATGGCGACAGAAGTGGGAGGAGGTATTTTAAAAGGTATTCAAGTCAATTAAGGGAGCACTTCTCTCAACACCTTCAAGCCAAACACAGACATAATGATAGAGGTCACTATCTAAGGCTCATTTTAGACGGACATGCATAGGAACTCAATCCAACTCCTCTGGTCTGCTATGAAACGGGACGGTGCCACTCATAGATACGGGAAAATCTCTGGCAGTATCGCCTTAGGCCATCTAGGTATCAAAGCCTCTCAGTTCGGGCTACTCGGCTCGGGAGGGTTAGGGCGACCAACCAGTAGTGGCAGATGCCAGCCAATAGTTAACTTCCGTAGAACAAAATTACACCACCACTGAGCAGGATTTGTCTAGCGCTTTAAACAACTTCACAGGGCGTCGAGTTAACTCCTCGTGAAGGCTATTGCGTCTTAAATTTCTCTCGCATAAGCCGCCTATCCTTCCTGCGCCGCCTTATCTTATCCTTGGAATGTTATGAGATCCGTTATCCCTACCACGTTCTTGAAAATATTCCTCACCCTATCCCACAAGGGTCGACCAATCTTTGTTTTGGTACTTTTCGAGTCTACACTCGGTTCCAGCATTGGCTCCCAAGTCTCCGGTACCCCGTCTTGGGTTATAATGGGAGTGCAGTACCCTATATGTCTTACTGGTAGTAAGGATCTGGGCTCAATGGAGAAAGACTGTTGCAAGGAGAGAGAATGAAGAAGAGTAGACGAAAGGCTTGCCTGAAAGGCAAGAAAAGCTCACCCAAGACTTGCAGTGCCAATACTATGCGTTTTGTGTTTCTGAGAAGCATTAGATTGCTGTTTAATATCCGGCGGGCTGATCTCCATGTCTTGAACGAGCTCGAGATACAAAGCTGCTATCAGTGTCTCCCATCCCCTAAAACACATTTACAGAATCAGCGGATGGACACAACAGACTTTTGCCCGGAATACAAGCCCTGCTGCCTTAGACCCTGATGCAGGGTCCTGACGTTTCTGGTTGCCTTTGGTATAGTCGTTCATTTCAACACAACCCTAGGGCGAACGGAACGTGTTACTGTCTTCTCTCGTCATGCAGTATTTGTGCTTGGCTCGTAACTTATGGTCGACCAATTCAAGTCGTTCAATGTTAATGGTGAACACGTGGACGCACCTTGATTACAGATTTACAAATGTTTGTTGGGATTCCAGTGTCTGGTTCGCTCGGGTCACAAATTCCACTGGCCATGATTTATTATTATTATTATTTTGCTTTGTCTTCTCCTGGCCATGTCTAACTTGAACGTGATTGCTGCTCTGAAGTCTGGGCAAGTCATTGGAGCGTGTATTTGTAGTGACTAATCTGACTAAACGATATTAGAGCGCTGATCTCTAGGTTAAGCTGTTGAGGAAGTTTACTGTATGCTGTAGAACATCGTGGCGAACGGTGCTGATACTGGGAATTGTGACGCAAGAGTAAACGACGGGTGGCAATAGGAGCTGGATGGTTTTAGCAAGATTAACCATGACGGGTTAGATCTTGTCCAGCAAACCGACGGTTGAGGTGGCCCCTGTCTACCCAGCTGAAATTTCTAGATGCCCAGGATCACGCCGGAGAAAGGTATGTGATAACGGGACTAGTGCCACCGTCTATCACCCGCCCGAGATATCATCTCATTAGCCGTGATGGTTCAATCACTACTTTTCCACGAGCCAGTAACACCAGCGAGTGAAGTCTTTATGAATGGACTGTGTCAATTGCTCTCAACCAGCCCATGTTACCCCTTCGTGTCTTTGAAAACAAAGCACCTCGATGGTAATAGCCCGAGTCGCAATGGTAACTACAATGATTATTGTAAATGGCATGATTATGGGTGAGTGCTTCGTTTTGAAGTCGTACTAATCCTGAGGAGTTCGTATAGTGGCTGCAAGAACTCGTAAGAGATCAAGACAGTTAACTACAGTCGCTGTGTATATTTTAAATGATGCGGTGGGGTCCTGTTCATTGATGCGGTAACTTGAGCGTTACACTTGGCAGAAATGGCATCGGCAGCTGAGGACAAGCCAGCCACGATCGATCAACTCGAGTAACAAAGCAAGTCACGCCGCCCATATCGAAAGATCGATACCTTGCATATGAGTAACATGCTACCGGAATGAGGTAGGATAGTGTGTTTGGGTACGTATCGAGAGTAGTGTGTTGACGAACTGTGTTCAAGAACGAGATCGTTCTTGACATCCACAACTGCGTAGACAGGTAATGCAGCAACCAACAAGGATGCAATGTCCCATGGAGATGCAACTTACAGGGCCTCACTCAGGTTCGTTCATGATGCCTGGCTAAGCGTGGTCATATCTGTTAACCTACTCGTTTCCTGGTTGGTAGTAGTCTATTCACGGCCACCGGAACATCAAGACTCACAATGCGAAGTCATCGCTAAACTCGTGTCACAATCTCTGGACAGTAGCCGCAGAGAAGTTCCTCAGATATGCATTATGTTGCTGCGAATAATACAATTCAGGGCGGGATTGGGTGGCAATATCACACAGCATATGAATATATTCTTCCAGCAGCTCAGGCCCACCATTGATCAGTAGCAGTTAACCCAACATCTTCTATTCGGAAACTCCGCACATAGATCTATAAGCAACTGCCGAGTCTTGGCTTTTTTAACGCTAAACCATTTACATCTCTTCCGCTCTACCTACTATAGTCTTCCGCATATATCGACAATAGCTTTGACCATCAAGACATGACCAAAAGATAGCCTGACGAAACTCTTGTTTGGCCAAATATGGGAACCATTATACTGCTCCGGCGTGCAGAAAGCTGCGAGTTTACTTGGTCCAAGAGTGAGAACTTCCAAAGGGGAAGCGCTTGTAGGAGACTAGCATAGAACTCGCAGGAGACTATCTAGGGGAATAGGTCAGGAACTTCATAGATGGTTTGCTACAAGTAGCGAAGTTTTAACATTGCATGGCTGTAACATCAGCGGTTAGAAATGGGAATGGGCTATTCTTGCCTTAATATCAGATAAATGACGACGTGCAGGGAATACAATGCATGATCAAGGCATAATGAATTAGTAGAAAAAGCGTTCATACTGAAACGACAGATTGTTTAACCCGGTCGCTACGCCGGTTATGTTTATCATCCGGAAGACCGACACACCTAGAACCAGCCGGGGTGCCGTCTTACCTAACGACGCAATATTACCAGTCGACACGATATATACGGCCGAGAAGAATATCGCGTGTGGACTATACTCAAGTCGATGGAAAACGTCAAGGCTGGCTTCGAGAACAGCCAACGATGAACTTCAATTGATCATGACCATCTCATCAGAACATTCATCCGTAAGAGTCCATCTATTTTCCATAAAAGAACTGGTCGACAGGAGTTGGTGCATTGAATTTCAGTTGTTCAATACTCCGGGAGCCTTTGCATATCTCACGAGGACTTCCACATCCAGCGTTGCAGGCAGCAAGTTGTGGTTAGTATTGAACTTCCCGTGGTGAATGAAGTCTAAGGCTTATCGAAACGCTATCTACTGCCTTAATGACGTCCTTCCAAACAAGCTTGAGGTCCTCGCGGCTGGGAGAGCGAATGCCCCGACACCAGAGTGGCGAAGTCGGCGATGGTGGGAAGATTGTCATGGTGTGAGCCGAAGTGGAACTTAACTGGACAATTTGAAGGTGGCTTCCCGTCCGTATGAGTAGGAAATTAAAGATCAGGCGTGCGCAGAGAGTAGAGCCGCGTCGTAAAAGCAACACCCTAAAATATAACAGTCGAGGAGAACAAGCACACAAGGTTTGAGAAGGGAAGCTG
Organism: Fusarium stilboides; assembly: GCA_014822085.1. Classification (NCBI taxonomy): domain Eukaryota; kingdom Fungi; phylum Ascomycota; class Sordariomycetes; order Hypocreales; family Nectriaceae; genus Fusarium; species Fusarium stilboides. The sequence goes on from JAASAY010000606.1 coordinate 15,491, forward strand.
CGCGGGAGATGGGCAGCAAAAGGAGGGGGAAAAGGAGGGTGATTCTGTGAAAAGCCTTACCTCATATGACCCTGTCTACTTTGCTCCATATCGCCCATGCCGTGGGCTTGTGACCTCGTACTTAGTAGCCGCACACTTACAATCAGGCCGCAGTCCGCCCCATTCTGCCTCATACTCCCAGCGGAAAGCCTACCCGCCCGAAACACAGGAGGCGCTCCATGCTATCAGTCTGCAGAACCTAAGATCTTCACTATAGCCTATATAGCAACTTATGAGATCAGAGAGTGAGATAGAGGAATCGCAGTATCCTTTCGGGTTACAAACACTAGCCAGAGCGGCATTAGAGATAATCCTAAATCTCAGCCTGCCACCCCTACCTGGCCCTCCTGATAGTTCGACGCTAGTAGAAAACATTGAGGAAAAGCTACAAAGCTCGGAAGATTATGTTAACCCTTCGCACAACAATACATAAACACTACAAACTAGAGCCAGAGTGGCTGGTCAAGAGAGTGAACGTCATAGCAATATTGAGGCCGAGCTAAGGTTGATATTTACTAAGTCGATTATCACCCCACAGTTCACATTAATTCTGGGACAACTATACGGCTATAACGCTTCAGAACTTCGTAATCTTGTGTCATCACCACCACCACCACGATGAGGCCTAAATAATCTCAGCCAGCAAGCATGACCCCGGCGTTCAAATCACCCGCATTAGCTTTCTTTTCAACCTAGACATGGCGATTGCCAGATTCGCTGGCGGATACCCCTTCACTTCTGAAGTCACAACTGCCGATGCCAGGCACAGCCTCACCGATGAAAGTGTCAACTCCACGTTCACAGCCACTCTACCGATATTCTTCCCTATGGCAACCTATATGAACTGCTCAGCTTTAGTTCCAGGGGCGCTGCCTTGCTTGCTAATTCCGAAAATATTAGTTCTAGCTTGTCTGAGGAGCGTACATCTGAGTGAATCGCCCAATACATAGCTTTCGTATTGGATCGAGGCATTATAGAATCAGGAAATCTTTGCGGGCCATGAGCTAGTGAAACAATAATAAAAGAATCGTGTAACGGTTCAAAGGGAAGAAAGGTCAGTGGAGAGGAGCAAAATATGACCCTCGACCCTTGATTTGTGTATTCAAAGAACAGTTCGGAAAGGCACTTGATCGAGTAAGGCCAGGTTGAGCTGGAGTTATAGCTTGCCAAAAATAGTTTCTTGAGCTTAAAATCACTGAGAAACTTCTGACGTCAAAGATACCGTGGGTACGAACGGCAATGGCCAAGGGTCACAGCCCATCAGCCATCTGATATTTCATCCTTGATCGCCCCCTCACTCCCCTTCCCAAGGCCGCTCTACCTCTGGTGCTGTGTCTAGTGCTGTCCAGGGTGCGACTAAGTTATGTTATCTATTATAGCCCACCTTAAGTTTAATCTTTCATGCAGGATGAATAGCTAATTCATAACCACAATATTTGATAATAGAAAGGGGCGCCTGTCATAGGTCCCTGCATTTTCTTGTGGTTCTTATAGTGGCAAAGCTTACTATGCATAAGTATCATCGCACTGCTACCCCCTGTTGGGCAAGAGGTATCTGTGATGCAACCGACACCACCCAATATAGCCATAAATTCCCTGCCAATTACGTCCCTCTTCGCTTCTGGGTCAAGAAGTGAAATGAACCAGCTACACTATTTTATAGTCCAAGGCAAAGGCTCTATTCAACGTACTTTAGCGGCGAGAGCTGGTGAGAATGTACCGCATCGTCAATATGGTTAACACAGTGGGATTATATTGGGCCGGACAGTCGAGTTTCACATGACCTATCCTCAACATCCGACATGCGGACCCCAACAATCGCGTACTTCAGTCATTAAGAACGTGTATTTGTATCATCTCAAAATGTAGAACATACCAATTATAGTAATAGGTCTTTTTGATCATGTCAAAGCTGTGAGGAAAAAAGGGTTGTGATCTTCTTGGGCACCCATGTAGAGGAGATGGTGGAGTCACGATGCTATTGCGCAGTATACTCAACAAACATGATCAAACTTGGAGGCTTCATCGAAGCATCTCATATGGTGAAGACTGGGCCTCCCCGAACTTAAGGTTTCGCACCACAAGTATTTTCTCCATCGACGCTGCGATCAGATCAATAATTGACAAGTTGTTCGCAAAAGTACATTATTTTAACCAAGAAGTAAAGATAGTCGGGCTTCAATCAAGCATCTATTCACAACTCCCAGCTCCTAGTGGCCTATATATTCTTCTCTGTTCCGCAACCAAGCTACTGTTGGATGTCATTAGGCAGTAACCTTAACAGCACACTTCCTATAAGAGTATCAGATAGCCCCTCAATACTCCCGCTGAACCATCCGAAGACTCACACTCACTTCTAACTTAGGGTTAGTCCTGACACTGAGGTAATGCTACCACAGAGCTTGGCTCAGAATCTGGGGTCCCATTGAGAGACGACTCTTTAGGTGTATAAATACAGTGGCTCTTGAATCCCTTCGCATATGTCAAGGTAGGATAAGTAAGTACTTATTACAAGCATTAACAAATGGTCTTTGAGTTGACTTCGGTAAAGCTCTTCGCTCGGCGGGAAAGACAACTCAATCTCAAACCCAATCTCGCTATGCTGTAATGGCATTTTCCATCTGATGTGACTCAATTATCAGCGGGGTCGGCGCAATTAAGACAGAAAAATAAAAGTCTCGTATCCAGGAGGTGAACAAGTTAACAGGTTTGGTTGTTGTCAAAGCAAGCCAGCGCCTCAAATCATGCTTTGCCACTGTGGCGCAGACTCTCATCCCACGGGCCCACGGGATGCCATATTATGCTGCGGAGCTGACGTAGCTCTCGCGAGTGCAAATGCAAAACATTGCTAATAGGTACCATAGGAGAACCCAGTCCTACACCTGTCTGCTCCTCGGAGAGATGGATCCATGTTTTCTACAGTTGTCATCGTCAATTCTGCAGAGGTATACTACGGATCACAAAGGTCTTCAACGTGGTGCTAGCAACATACTTAACATGAATTTATCAAGGGTCTTCACGCAAAAAGCTTGAGCGGCTAAACGGTACATAACAGCATTATCAACGTTAAGATGTCCAATGGCACTTTTAAGGTATGAGTTGGTCTGTCTTGCAGATCTTTTTCTCATCCTGAGCTTGCTTGGTTGCTGAGTCTTCTAAGAGGGAATATTTAGCAGCTCTATACATCTTTATCAATACGACACTTAAGCTATCTAGAAGCCAGTTGGCTCGTCAAGAGCTTGAAAATGATGAATAAAGACTTCTTTCATTCTTGAAAAGGCAGAAGAACATGAATGTCAGGCCTACGTGTAGACATACTGGAGCCACGTCGTTGTGAGTCCCCGGATAACCTCATTGACGTTGTCTGAAGAAGTGAGCCGTACCCGGCATATATTACTGATTTCCGATTCGCACCAGGGCCCAGCATACTCTATTTCCCCGGAAAGCAGCTTCAGGTATTCTTCGTGCTGGAGTAGTTCCAAATTCTCGTTGCCGCCACCAGTTTTATACCCCTCTTGTAGCTTTCCTTGGGTGGGACACCCGGCGTCAGGGTTATAGGTTTATTGGGTTTCTAATGAGAAGGCTATTCTGAAAGCAGAAGGAGGTGATATCAGGGATCTCAATTGATAAAGAGAGAGTTCCGGCAGATTCTTCTACTCATGCATCTTCGTGTTCTTGTAACGGTGTCCATAGTGCATAAGACCACGAGCTTAGTAGACATATCTGCCTGGGAAGATATTCAGGCACCGCATCAAGAGCGTCAAAACATCGGATCTGGTCTAGATACATGAGTTGTAAATCGCACAGACGGTGTACTTAGTTCTTATGCCCCGTGAGTATGGGTGAGAGCGTGCTGGTGAAGCTTGAATTGGAAGATCACTACCAGGTTTACTGTCGAGTGTGAATTAGAGCCACGAGCAAGCCACCTGGGAACATCTATACCGCTAGATGGACTGGACAGGCCGCAGGCGATGATTTTATGTACCGATTCTTGGGATAAAGATCAACTTTTGAGACCGTGTCATCGCTACTATTGCGAATCTAACGTTCGTAGTCGTAAAATAACGACAATAATGTACTCCAAGAGGTACGAGACCAGTTATCAGAGACCAACGCGACCTTGATGGACGAAGCCCCCATTACCCAAGGATACAGCTTTGAGAAGATATCATGCGAGGGATGCTTACCCATTGCAACAGCCTATGGTGGACGAGTATGTGTGCCGTCACGGAAGACGAGATATTGACCTATCGCCAGTCTCACATCGGGAAACCCGACTATTTGGCCGGGTATTGCGTCGAAAGGTCAATCATGATTTGTGAGGTGTGATGGCAAGCTTACATGTGCGCAGGCAACCTCATCTAGGAAGAGATGCAGACCAAGAGGAGTTTCGCCCCGTCGAAGAAGAGTGATAATACCAAGGAAGAGGTAGTTGCATGCGGTTTTGCCCCCTTAGGGAGTAATAAACTGCCCTGATAACAGTATCCCCATTTAAGGAGAACAATAAGTCAGCAGTGCTTCTTATCATGCTAGAAGTTGAAGCACCTTCTAAATCAGGAACTTTAAGCTTCCTGCCATAGCAGAATTAATTACATTTTTTGTCGCGACAGATAACAAGCTCGTCTTCTGCCATGAGATCTGATTAACGGTCGGTGGCGAAATAGTTAGGCATCTTGAGTATCTAAAGCTTCCTCAGTTGAAGGCGACATTTTTAAGCAACTAATGCCAGTGGCAACTATCTACCAGTATGCCTTGTGGTCTGGGTCGCTGTGAACCTAGTACACATGCAAGACAGCTGTGACCTGAAGAGGTGTCTGACACGTTGGGTCTATAAAGATTGTCTCGCCGAAGGAGGATGTCTTGAATAGAATAAAATTACATCATGCCATCAATTGCATTGCGGGTATCCAAGCTGATGGGGGTGAGACATCGGGGCAGTAGTCTGTCGGGCTATGACAAAGAAGCAAGCACAAACAATGGATGGTGAAAGGAGTCACAGTTCGAGGCGATGATACTTTACCTCCATTACAAAAGCTGACGTGGCTTGGTCATCAATGATCTGGAGATCAAAGTAACTATGCTCAGATCGTAAGAAAGCAACATTCTTGATGGCTTTTTGAGCTGACCACCGTGCATGCAGCACCTTACGATAGAGATCGAGATGAACGAACTTTGCTTGATTTATGACTTTACGGAACGATGACCGGTATTCATGGTGACGATAATGCAGACTCCAGACGCTTTTCAACTCAAATTGAGTCTTAGCCCAGCGGCGAGGACTCGTTGCGGGCTGATAGCGTTGGACAGGGGTGCCTTATTGGCCAGCAGCCATTTGTATATTATATATACTGACTTGGATCTATTGACAAGGGACACATCCCTTCTCTGTGGTCTTGGATTAACAAACAAGTAAGTTAGAATAGAAAAACTTGGACCAGCCACACAGCGAAGTCCTTGCGTGATGTTGGCTTACATCAGTATAGGTATGCATGTGATGTAGATTTGACGAGATCTTAAAGAGCTGTCGCTTGAAATCACGCAGGACACATCGATGAGCTCCACAGCCCGTGAGATATACGTCAGTCTCTTATCATTGGTTGCACTGGCTGAGATGAATTCGACGGAACGGAGTAAAACTCTACCTTAAGCAATATCTTGACTCGGGTCCTCATCTTAAGTTCTTTGGTCTTAAGCCTATCCCAAGTCCAATTGAATAGCAGTATTAATTACTATCCTACATTCTATATTAACCACCGTCTTGACCCCGTCTAAAGCATGACACAAAGCAACCTGTTCACATTGTCAGGAAAGATCGCCAACTCATATTGAGATCTGAACTAGCCAGGCCAAGTAAAGTGGGCATTGTGACAGGGACACTGAAAAAGACCTTGCCGGGATGGATATCGGATGGATATCCCACCAGCCGCAAGAATCACTTTACCTTATCATGCACGGACACTCCCTTGCCTGGACGATTCCTACCCTATTAATCCACAAGTCAGATCAAATTTATTTCAAACAGTCGTCCTGCTACACTTGGGCAAGGTCCGTTTTCTGGTGAGGAGCGAACACACAAGCCTTCATGCTTCATACTGCCTGTGGCGAAGATATATAGTCCAATACACTGACGCCATGAAAGGGACAGAGATAGGAAGACACGGCTCAAACACTCGCATGATCAGGGGGTATAAAGTCAATGAACCGGAGGCACTTCTGCTTGCTTGTCTTCAGTTCATGCTACATGACTTGAAAGCAACAAAGGGGCTTCGCCTGAGCCTTAGACCAACTGCTGGCTCAAATTATCGCAGTGACTTCCAACGGTTGTGGCTAGGAGGTCGTGATTTTGACGTTTGGATCCAGTTCCTTTTCTTGATGTGACCCAGAGATGTACAAGCCTGACACTGGTTCAAAGTCAAGACCATCAAATATCAGCTATTATTGAGATTCATAATGAGCTGAAGTTATGGAAACTGTGTTTCATACAATTCCTGGAGCTAAAGTCTAAGAGGAGCACGCTTAAGTAATCGAAGTGAAACAGTCGTTTGAAACGAAAAGAAAAAGCAGCACTAAGGATGAGGTTGACCATAGTCAAGCTAGGTTCTGTCGCCTAGTCTGTCAGCTATCATCTCTGTGGTGGAGTTTCTCACTTGGCCCTGATCTTGGTGAATGGATGACCCTTATGTCTTGATATCTTTTCGTTTCGACAAACAACACTCAGGACTCTTAGAAGCCGGTTTGACATGACTATACAACCAGAGCAATGCACTGCTGCCACTCCATCTGCTCTGTAACTATCTCAAGGATAGCGATAGATCTTGAGCCTGATCCTTTACTCTCAGTCTTGGCAATTGGGAGGTCTGGAAAAAATAACACCAAGGTTGTGTCTCTTGAGGTCTACACTTGCAAACTGTTTTGATTAGAGACTAAAGGAAGGTCAGAGATTAACGAGCACATCGCCGGAGACAATAGCAAAATCATATCAAGATTGGTGCTCGATGGCTAAGCTTGAAACATAATTGCTAATACCTTCATGCTTGGATGATACTGTTGAAGTGATTGTAGGAGGAGGTCAGCCGAGGTTGTCGACCAAGTAATGGTTAATGAATAATCAGTCACTTAAAGAGGTCCTACATCGGATTAATACATGTAGCTTAGCATATTTGTTGTTCAAGTTTCTTCAAAACTCCTATCATTTCTGCTTTCTTCGATTCCGGTCGTACGATCAATATAATGGAAAATCCTCAGGGTGCCCTGCTGAGAAGCCCTATTTCGTAGGTTTGACAGAGAAATTCCCCGAACATCGTGGGGTTTCTTCTCTTGGTCATGGGACATCAAGAGGGCACGCAATGACTTAGTTTTACGGAACAATTATGGTTACAAGCCCCTATATTGAGAATCTAGATGCGCAAGTTGTCTTCTCTCTGACAAACCCTGAAAGGAAGTCAATTCCCTGAAGCTCATCTAGGCTACACCCCAGCCCCTTTCGCATTTAATATGTTAAAGTATCAAGGCCTCAAGGATAGTCCAGCTCATCAAAAGTCGGCCATGCTTTGTGCAGTGGTGGAGAATATAGCCATTATTCAAGGGAGATTCTACCTCAACATTGCCGATATCAGTCTTGCAGCGGATAGACTATTTGAATCATGCTGAGCTTCGACTCGATGGCAATGGCTTTTGGATCTTTTATCTTGGATCTGGCATGGTCATCAAACTAATTGTAACCTGTCAGTAGGGTTCCCTTATGGTACTCACTGTCGGGTCTGTAGGACTGGTAGAGCTGTCTTGAAGGGTGATTTGATGGTAGCGTATTAGTGTTATTTCGTATACAATACCGCACTTTCGTCTTTGCATGGAGTCTTGGGCCCTTCGAAGCTCCACAGCAAGTTATGATTTAAGACAGCCAGAATAAGGATGTCTTTAAGTCTTGTTTTGCTCTCAATGCATCACTAATGCCGCGTTTTACTCCGCTACTGCTGCTTCGAAGCTTTACTTCATCCCCGAGACTTTCTATGTTATCTACCAAAGCAGGGGTTTCCTAGACCCCTCATTTGGACTGGTTATTATGGAATACCACTCGGCATTTGTAGTTGTGTCGATGGCTGCTATAATTGTGTGGTTGTTGACTATGAATTTAGTGTGATATTTCTCAAGAGGATAATATATGCGAGCGCAATCGATTATCACGTTTTCTGTAGCTAACACTTTACCATGCAATTTGTATAGACCATCTAGCACAGGATCTTAACAAGGAGGGAAGTCCGGCGTCTCGGCAGCCCTGTTGATATGCAGTTCTCTGGTGCGGAGTTGTTCTACAACACTACATCTAAGACGACAAATACCCCTATAGAAGTGCACAATATACGATCAATAGGTGTGCACCAGTACAGTCACATTTGCTGGACAAGCTTACTTGTGCTGCTTATCTGAAGTGACTGCATATTTCCTTCGCAAAACTCAATCAGCTTCCATTCCCCAAAGCTTTCCACTATCCGCCCAAATCCCAATTGGGGGCAATATGGTACTCACAAGACTAATAGTAACAAGAGCTGGTCTAACGGGGATCTAGCAAACGCGTAGTGAAAGCAATCACAAAACCCCAAAACAGTGGAATGCGTCGTGTCGTTTGCATTTGTTAAGCTCTCCGGTTTGTCCGAGGTCTACGGCGAGATATTATCACACGGACGTCTGAATCAGTGTGTTTTGAAAGACGGTCAGACTCGCCAATCGTCATCTTAATATAAATTCTCACTCATGCCTTATTGCAACGAAATGGTAGCAATCAGCGTACTTTGAAGTTAGTGGCGATCCCAACTCACTGACACCCGAATGAGTTTGATGTACCATCTTTCGCAGGTGGGCTCTCGGTATTATCAAGAACCAGGTAGCCAGCCCTAACTTGTGGGACAACTTGTGATTGTTCGGGTAAGAGTACTGGCCTTGATTTCAGAGACTACAGCGGGTTCAGCTGCAGGATCGTATCTGACTAGTAGTAAGAAAATGTACACTCTACCCGGTTTAAGCGCAGTCTGTATCCTCATCAGATTCGAGGACGCAGGGTTCTCCTCTACCCTAGAAGAAGAAGCTAGCGCGAGGTAGAAATCCGGCTGGTTTTATATTGTTACCTAAGTCCGACATCCATGCGGGACAAATATCTGAAACCCATGTCAATTTACCAAGTCTTGCTTGGCGTCGAACTGATAAGACGTCCTGATTGACCAAGGTGCCGGGTAGTCAAGGCTGACCCAATGGCTCTCTTAAGTGAATAGATGCAGAAGGTGTGTAATCCCATATGCTTTTATACTGCTGGCTTGGAATGGTCTATATTCTTATATGTACTGGGATTCGGGCCATTGAGCTCCACATCATCATCACCAGATAACTCACAAGCAGCTGAACGGGGTACTCAAAACACCACAAATAACGCATGCCGCTTGATTTGTGATGAAACAAACCAAGAGGTCAGAACAAGATGAGGAGACACTGACATCAACTCATACCAACAGTGGCTGTGCTTATTGCTATTCCGCCAGGTAAGTCGGATTGCGTCATGGTGGCAAGCAGAATCACACCGGAGAGCAGCCTGGTCTAGGCTTCGAGCTACAGTGGGAACACAGTAGGGACTTCAAGCAAGACTTGATTGAGTGTCATACAACATACACGATTCACACAAGCTAACTCAACTGGTTTCTAGACTTCTGGATTCCGATTGCCGGAGCGGCTATCTCTCTGTGTTGGATATCAATAAACTAGAACTTCGTTAGTAGACTACAAACTGTCCATCCGAACGACAAACACATTAACACAAGAATACAAGTTAGTAAGCTGAAAGAACAAGCGTTATTTGCATAATCACCTCCATTGAACGCATCATCGGTTACGTCACAATACGTAAGTAAAGAAGGTTGTCGATGTGTGGAAGCTCCATGAGATGAAGTCGGTAGCGGCAAACTCAATCCTGCAAGTTATACGAGAGGAACGCTCCAATAGAGTATCTTAAAGAGAGGCGAGATTTAGTTGAAGTAAGTTAACTCGCAGTTTTCGAAGCAATCATATGGCTGCCACAATTGTCGCATTACAACTTGTAAGACCATCGGCAATAAACTTATTATTGACAATCCATTTGCTGGCAATAGCTGATGTTATTGAGACTATTGAGCATACTTTGCTGCTTATATGCATATATCACCCATCTAGCTGCCTTAAAATTTATTGATGTACTTGTTGACGCATTGATAGGCGCAAGACTACTGCGCATTTCCCAGATTAAATGGGACTGTCTATAAGAGCAGCTACCGTTCCTAAGCTATTATTACAATTAGTTAGTCCCGAGTTTGACGATGCAGACAGACGATAGGAACTCATCATCGTGCCCTCTGAATGCCTCAGGTTGGCCACTTATAGGCTTGCGGACGTCGTGATTGGAAGTACTTTGCAGCCAACGGTCGTATCACGGAACTCTCGGTCCCAGTCAAGGTTTGGTATGTCGTCAATCCCTGCTCAACTCCTTGAAGTGCTATCTTACACGATCGATGAACGTACATGATCTCGAATGGTGCTGGCCATAATGTGACGAAGTAGGCGGGGAATGTGACAGAAGCTTCTCTGCCTCTCTTAAGAATAACCAATCGACGATATGGATATCGCCATAGTGCCTTGGCTCTCTCATGGTCGCGCCTCAGCCATGTACTCATGATACAAATAAGTTGAAGTAGGCTTAAGCTAATCAAAGTCGGGTGGGATTTATCAAGGTGACCTGATACCAACCACTTGGAGACTATAGCTTAAAACTCGGCATTCAAGCTCCGAGTCTGACACTTTTGTTACAAGTTATAAGACATCTTAACGGGCTGCGAATGCCCTCTTAAGCCAGGTCTCCTCCGACAGAGGTTATATAAATGACCGAACACATATGTCTAATACATGTCACCAGGTGTGAGATTATTCCAACTTATATGACTTAGACTCCATAAATCAGCATGGCTGTGATCTATTTGTCACTAGTGATTACCTCTTCCAACCCCAAACATAAAACCTTTTGCTGGACATTTGAAAACATGAGAATACTTCCTCAAGCCACGAAATACCTCAATCACTGAACATACCCTAGTTAATAGACCTAAGTAGGCTTAACATACCTTTTTCAAGACTGGATCCTCTTTACTTTATAAACAAAATTCGGTAAATGCTCAACAAGTTTGTGGTGGCGAAAAGGTCAGGGGTGGTCAATCTTCATTGGACAAACATCATGTGAACCCACCCATTTTGTGACAGCCTTTCGTGGTATGTCATGGCTTTCTCAGAAACTGACGTTCAGTTCAAAAAGTTGGGAAGACACTCAGGTTACTCGCAGTCAATCTACCACCTCCATGCAGTGGTCTGTGTATCAAGTCAGCCTGGAAGGTATGGATTGTATTCTCTGTAGATAGCTTAGCTACTGGACTGATGCGCTCATGAGGATATGTCCTGAACGAAGGAGTGTAGAGGGAGAGTGGCCAAGCTGTGGCTGAAGAAATTCTTGCGGCTTGCTATCAATAAAACAGAGATGCGGGGAATGGGAAGCGGAAAGAATGTACCCATACACGTCCCATGAGCCATTTTTTGCATAATCTGCAACATGTCCATTCAGTTTCTCCACAAATGAGCGCATGTTTCCTTGTGGTATTGTGCGCATTCTGGTGGTCATTGACACTTGTTCCTTCTGCTCTAGCCTGTGAGTACTGCATAACTATCCTTGCATACAAGAAGCTAGTGTCCGTGACAAGTATAGTGGAGAGAATCGGCGTATGTGCTGGTGGGTTGAACTGGTCCAAATTTCACGAGTGCACAGACGCATAGATGCACTAACAGCAACAGCATGCAACGGAGCCCTGTTTAAAACTGTGGTACAAAAGAGTAAACTACTGATTGGTGAGTTATTACTATTAACCAGCCCCCTAATCTACATGGGTGTGCACTAACTAATGCCCGAAAAGGCAAGGATCGAGTGGTGAGGCTAATACAAGGGGTGCTTAGGTGGCCAGAGCATATTAATATAAATAAAGAATTAATAGATATATTAAAGGGGAGTATTAGCTCTAAACTAAGG